>MJUU01027117.1:0-27755 GCA_002080025.1 Modiolus philippinarum | reverse complement strand
TGCAAACATGCGGAACGTCTCTCTATGGGAACACCAAATACTTTTTTTTACTATGTTTGAATCTTAATGGCTCAATAGTTTCAGTGAAGTCTATGGATGTGTTTCCCGTAGGGTTCAATGCCAAACTATTTTCCCTGTTGGCAGCAATCTTGGATGAGATGTAGACTAGCTACACACCTGTTTGAAGTGGAACATCTTATGACTATTGCGAGTAAGTTTAGCTAAATTGTTGTAGAAGAGATCACTGAACTGTTTTCCTTAACTTTTAGTGGTAAGATTTATTCACGGCTGGTGGTCATCTTGAATAGAGTAAACCCAGTCTGAAAAAGACCACCTAAGGAGTACTGTAACAATGTTCGAGTTCCAATTTACCAAGTGGTTTAAGAAAAGTTCGTTACATGTGTTTACATTCTCTACAATATAGAGTTATGTTTCAAGCTCTTGACCATCTTGAATTGGACTTAACCTTCTTCTGGACATTTTTTGAAGAACCATCTGAAGACTATATTTACAAAGTCTGGTTTTGATAAGTCTTGTACATCCAGAGTTCAATGTTAAACTATGTTCAACGCTATTGGCCATTTTGAATAGGATGTTGTCGAAGTATGAAGCAGAATTGGGTGCATCGGTCTGTATTTTAATTTCAAGTCCACTGGGTAGATCCAAATAACTAAATACCGAAGTTACTGTGAATTTACTTTCTGCATATGCGCATTTCGACAACTTATGTCTCATCAGTGCAGATAAACCCAAAACATTTGGAAAACCATGAACCGAAATGTGTTAAAAAGCTGATTGAGAACAAATTACCAATAGGATCTAAATAGAAAAGCCAAAATCAGCCAAGGACAGAGCTATGCAAGAGGGAGATACTCCTTATGTTTTAACACAATTTTCGTAAATTAAGATATTGCAAATTAAATCGGTTTTTTGGGCCAGCACCGAAGTACTGGCTACTGGGTTGGTGAATACCCTTGGGGACTAACAGTCCACCAGCAATGGCGTCGGCCCAGTGGTTACAAATAACTAAATACCGAAGTTACTTTGAATTTACTTTCTGCATATGCGCATTTCGACAACTTAATAAATAAATAAAAAAAGGTAAATATTATTAAAATCTTGGATTATTAAGGAAAAGTACATCGTCTATATATCTGAAGCTGAAATCAAAAGTCTGGGCCTGTGTTTGTTTTTGTTTTTGTTTTGTTTTTGTTTTTTGTTTTTTTTTTTGTTTTTTTTTTTTTTGGACTTGCGCTTGAAAGAAACGTTCCGCTAAAAGTGGCGTACAATTTGTTCACATTGGAATGGATACTGATGGTGGAAAACGCGGCCTCAAATTCAACAAAAATGTTGTCGATCAAAAATTCAAATCTTCATTACATCATTTTCACTGTATTTCTCGTTTGGCTCAGTATAGTTCTTAACGTAATGTTTTATCTTTCTTATTACCAAAACGGAATACATACTGTCTCCGTTTTCGGTACAAAAACATGGATTTATCAGATTGGAAATTACCGTTTTAAGTTTCTTATGTGGAAGGGTTGTATAAAGGGTAGATAAATCAAATGTTTGATTGCTTTTGCAGTATGCGATACTGTTTGAGGACAGCTGTTCAAGGAGATTTTGGGAATTTTTAAAAATCCACATCTGATTCACGCCGCTCTTAGAAAAGGCTTTTTTGCGGGAACATTCGGAACTGCAGAATACTATTTTGACAGAAACCCAACTATTGTGCGCAAGTTAGGTTTTAATTTAGAGGAGAAAAAAATATTTGAATGAAGTCTAAAACGGACGTAAAGTGATGGAAAAAGTTCAACCTGGAAAACTCAAGGTGGGCTAAAAACTTTATTAAAAAAATCTTCAAACATGAATGTATATTACACTTTTAAGAGATGCAGTGTGGGTATGGGCGCTTTGCGAACTTCTTTAATACTTTAAAATGTTTGGATTGATTTTGATTACAAAAAGGACACTGTGAAGTTGAATTTTCTATTTCTACAACAGAAAATGGCAATAAGACTCAATATTGTTTGTAATTGCTTTAATCTTAAAGTGTTTTATTTTATTCGTAAATGATAAGTGCAACAGTCTATCTCGGTATTTTGTAGTCTATCGTTGATAATAAAATTTACTTGGAGCTTAAAACACTGGATTTGTGTCATGGAACAACAATCGGCATCATTTGTCAGCGGAAAGTTGCATTGTATTTCAGATGAATGACTAAACGTATATCGTGCCTGGATATATGAATTATTTCTTCCAAATCTTAAGCTACGGAGCCAAGTAATACATCTGCATTGATTTAATTTCAAAATTTCCCTTTGAACAATTTCTGATTTGAAAACACGTGTCCATTACTTTTTTGAATTGTGTCTTTTTTATTGGTGTTGTTGTTTTCTCTTTTGGCTTTTGTCTGTTGATTTGATGTTTTTGTTTCTTATTTTTCTTTACTTATTTTTATTATGTTCTTACATAGACTATGTGATGCATTTATTGCAGTACTCCTTATGCAAATATCTTTTCATAGGTTACAGCTTGCGTGTGAAAGTAGAATTTATTATTTTTAGTTTGCAGGGCCTACACTTAATTCATAATTATTATATTTTAGCATAATTCTTGAATGATACCTATTCTTGCAGTTCCTTACAAATTAAAGATTTTGCAGGTCACACTTGATATTTGATCTGGTGTTTCTTTTTATTTTACATTATTAAATGTTAAAATTGCATTTGCTACAACCATAATGATCATTTAATTCAACGAAATCATTTTTTTTCGAAGCGATTGAAATCAGTTTGATGTTTTTTTCCCACATAATCTGTACCATTTTAGATTAGATTTAAAGTAGACCGCTTACAAGTTGGAATAAATACAATACTGTACCTTTCTCCTTTTTACCATCTATGTTGGTCTTTGAATGAAGAATTGATGCATATATTCTTTTTGCATCCTCTTTGTTTTGAATAAACACAGCCACAACTCCCTCGCTTCTACAGTAACCATCTCCTAATATACAAATGCAAATAGAAGTGAGATATATTGAGAACTTCCACATGATTTGAAATACATACGACGGTAATGTTTTACACTCTTTTTGTGGATCTAAAAATTAATTAACAGTTCATATTGCTAAAATTACTTTCTGGAACACATTAATTCGATTAAAATCGCGTAAAGAACTCGTTGTTTAAAATTGAAAAGGCTGGTTATTTTTTAAATATCTTTAAATTACTTTTGAAATTTAAATGAAAAACAATCCGACTCTTTTGAATGTAAATTATCTTATTATAAAAGTTCAACAACAGATTATAAATTCAAGTTTGCAGCTTTCCAATGTTAAAATTAGTTGATTTATTTTTATATCAATCTCAGTATGATGGTTTTAGACAAATTTGTGAATATTTACTAGTGCCAAACGTTCTCTTCTCCATTCTGGTTGTAATTAAAATCTACAAATTGATCAATAATTAAGCACATCAAAATTTATTGCAAATGTTTCAGTAATGTGATATTTGACATTGATTTCTTTTTTCTCCGCCTAAATCGTTATACTGGTTATCGAGATTCCGATGGATCTAACCGGGTGCGCAGTTTGTGGATTTTGGGAATACATTGTCCATTTGGGATAGTCAGGTCATAATATGGAATCGTTTAGAAGACCCATTGTAGGCAAACTGTCTGAAATACCTTCTATATTTCTCTGTTAAAAAGAGGGTCAAAATTCCCTGTCCAAATTCTCTCTTTTTCCAATAAAAATCAAAAGTCGTTGCCCTAGTTGTATCTGTCACCTCCATTTCTTTTTTCTTATCGATTTTTTTTCATTGATCAACTTGTTCTCGTTCTGATATACTTGAAGTACTGTTCATCACACGTAAACATTTCACTATTTAATCAATCAATGCCATAAGTTCAGTTCACTGGGCAGCACACCTATTAAAAAGAATCCGAGAATAGCAGTTTTTCATAGGTTCCAGGTGTAAAACCCTTACCGCTTTTTATGAACATTTTTTCCACCGATTACGCATCTAGCCATCCGTCAGATAGTACAGCAAAGTGCATTTTATGTGTTCAGAATTTCAAAAATACGTACTCTTTGTTAATTTCCAAGTCTTTGAATTCTCGAAAGAAAAGTTTTTCTTAACGTACGTGAAGGAATGTGCAGTGGTATAATGCTCAGACGTACAAAAAAATGTCAGTTTAGGGGAAACACTGTAAACGTATTCAATTTTCGCGGTTACTAAGTCTCCCAAACGTAGCACAACTCTTTTTTTTCAGTAAATGCACCACAAAGGTGAGAGATAGCTGATTAAATGTAGTTGAGAAAATATGTATCTCATTGAGGTCTATATTTTGTACATTTGGTCAAAAACCATTGGAAATTTGGTTTTGGGCCTAGGGCCCGAAGACCATTTTTGAGGTCCTATCGTAGGATTTTTTGCTTATACAGTACCACGAAAACTAGTAAAAATACAAAAAACATCAAATAGGAAGAAAAATGTACAGCACGAAATGTTTTACAAAATGGGTTCAAGGTAAAAGGTCAGGGTCCCTAACAACAACGCTATTTGTCATAAAAGTCCTAAGCAACAGGTCCTCAAAAGTTTGTAATGTTGTAAAGATGACATATATGACATTTCCAAACGGAAGTGACTTTCATGTCCTTAGCAACAAGCAAATTTTCGAAAAAGTCCTGAGCAACCACATTATTAAAGACTCTAAAAGGTTTAGAACTCTTGTTTACATCATATTTTGACTAGATTGGGCAATACATTCAAAATAATAAGATGTAATCATGATTAAAACGGGTGAAAGACCTTGCAATTGTTCTTTGAACAATTGACTTTTTAATTCTTCTGTCTTCCAAACGAAGTTTGTGGAGACTTATTGTTTTTGTTGTGTTTCTTATTATAAAGTTTCCGAAAAGAAGTTTGGGGAGACTTTAGTTATTTTTTTTTGTTGTGTTTCTTATTTTTATTATTATTATGTCGTCCCAGACGTAGTCGGGACGACATATTTTATTCTTCTGGAAAAGTCTGTACGGCCGAGTTCCCAGAGATGCCTCGACAGAATCTATTCATATTTTGCAAAAAGCTTGATCACCATGAGTAGATGTGCATAAAACAATTTTGTTTGTTTATTTTTTTTTTCAAAATGGCCGTTATTTTCCAAATGTCTGCCAATAAACGATTTTTTGCCAAATTTCACAAATGTACCTTCAAACACTCAGCATCAATTATCTTTTAAACCACTTTAAAAACTTAAACCATCTATATAAACCTTGAGTATGAATAGTGGATGGAATCTATCTATAAATAAAATTTTAAAATGGCCTCATTTTCAAAGATTGCCGAAAAGTACGCAGTGTTGTCTGATTGAAAAATTTTAATCTGAATTTTCTTTGTTGCCATTTGAAAGAATAATTTCATATTTGGTCAAAAGCTTAATCATGATCAGTGTTACCTTTTATGAAATTATCAGATTCAAAATGGCCGTCATTTTCAAGATGACTGCCAGGTTACGTTTAAAAACTGTCGATCAATTATCTCATAATTGCCTTGAGAGATTTTCATAAAACTTGGTATAGATTTTAAAAACGGTATTACCACGGAATCTGTACCCAAAAAAAACGAAGTTTGGGAAGACTTATTGTTTTTACTCAATTCTTATTATTATGTCGCCTCTGACGTAGTCGGGACGACATTTTGTTCTTTGTCCGTTTCTCTATTATTCATTATTCATTATTATTATGTCGCCCCAGACGTAGTCGGGACGACATATTGTTTTTGGTCCGTTTCTATGTTATATGTCGCCCCAGACGTAGTCGGGACGACATATTGTTTTTGGTCCGTTTCTTTGTTATTATTATTGTTTCTTTCTTTCTTTCTTCCACCTATTTTTGTCCGGCTTAGTTCTCAGAGATGCCTGGACAGAATTAATTCATATTTGGTATAAAGTTGGATCACCTTATGGAATTGTACCTCCACCAAAAAAATTTTTCAAAATGGCTGCCATTTTCAAGATGGCGGCCAAGTTACTGCAACATTTGAAATTTTTTCGGATTTCAATTAAAATCATAAAATCTCAAAGATGCCCTGACAGAATTCATTCATACTTGGCACAAAGTTGGATCACCATTAGGAGATGTGCATGCACCAACAAAAATTTTCAAAATGGCACCGGTTGCCATGGAAATGGCAAAAAAGGCGGGAAAATCAAAGTGCTCAGAATTGAATGAAAATTTACAGAAAGGTTGCTTAGGACATGGGCGAAAGGTTCCCGTAGTCCAAAACTTCAATATGGCACCGGTTGCAATGGAAACGGAAAAAAAGGGCGGGAAAATCAAAGTGTTCAAAATTGGATGAAAATTTACAGAAAGGTTGCTTAGGACATGGGGGAAAGGTTTCCGATGTCCAAGACTTCAATATGGCACCGGTTGCCATGGAAATGGCAAAAAAGGCGGGAAAATCAAAGTGCTCAGAATTGAATGAAAATTTACAGAAAGGCTGCTTAGGACATGGGGGAAAGGTTTCCGATGTCCAAGACTTCAATATGGCACCGGTTGCATTGGAAACGACAAAAACGGCTGGAAAATCAAAATACTCAAATTGGATGAAAATTCAGGAAGGTTGCTAAGAACATGGGGAAAACGTTTCCGGTGTCCAAAACTTCAAAATGACATCCGTTGCCATGGAAACAGGAAAAAAGGCGGGAAAATTGAAGTGCTCAGAATTGAATGAAACTCTACAGACAGGTTGCCAACTATGTGTGGAAGTGATTTGTGACATATGTAAAAATTCCATCTTTGTCCGATTTCATTGAAAATCTATTTCTAGGTAGATTGCGATGATGCGAATAAAGATGGAATCATGGACTTGGACATCTGGGGCGACATCAGCTATTGCTTGCAATTGCAAATCTAGTATTGTTATTACTTTTGTCTTTTATTTTCTTCCAATAACTTTTGTCCAGCTATTTTCTCAAAGATGCCTGGACAGATTTCATTTATACTTGGCACAAAGTTGAACCACCAAGAGAAAAAGTGCATGCAACAATAAAAATTTTCAAAAAGTCCGCCATTTTCAATATGGCCACCATTTTACGTTAAAATATTGAGGATTCAATATTTCAGGAACTGCTTGGCAGAATTTGTTCATATTTTGTATAAACGTTTTATAAGATGAGAGGAAGGAATTCATGCGAAACAATTTTGCAAAAAGTCCGCCATTTTCAAGATAGCCGACAACATATGAAAAAAATTTCAAATTTGTCTGATTTCAAGGAAAATTGATTTCTTGGTAGATTTAGACACTACGGACAATATGGAAGCATAGACTTGGACGTCTTGGGCGACATCAGCTATTGCTTGCAATTGCAAATCTAGTAATACTATTGTTATTGCTTTTCTCTTTTATTTTCTTCCAATGACTTTTGTCCGGCTTCGTTCTCAAAGATGCCTGGACAGAATTCATTCATACTTGGCACAAAGTTGAACAACCATGAGAAGATGTGCATGCACTAACAAAAAATTTCAAAATGGCTGCCATTTTCAAGATTGCCGCCATTTTACGTCAAAATATTGAGGATTCAATTAATCGGGAACAGAATGGCAGAATTTGTCCATATTTTGTATTAATGTTGATCAAGATGAGAGGAAGAAATTCATGCGAAAAAAAATTGCAAAATGTCCGCCGTATTCAAGATGGCCGCCAAAATACGTCAAAATTTCAACATTGTTTGATTTCAACGAAAATTGATTTATAGGTAGATGTTGCCGCTGCGAACAAGACAAAATCATCAACTTGGACGTCTGGGGCGACATCAGCTATTGCTTGCAATTGCAAATCTAGTTTTTCTTGTTCTTTTCTTTTCGCCAATAATTTGTCCGACCATTTTCTCAAAGACTAATTGTCGGATATTGACCAATTTTCACAGGATGATAGAACCTTATCCCGAAAGATGCAATGAGTCTTGAAATTTTCTAAATGGCACCAGCTGCCATGGAAACGGCAAAAAAGGCGGGAAAATCAAAGTGCTCGGAATTGGATGAAAATTTACAGGAAGGTTGCTTAGAATATGGGGAATAGCTTTCCGGTGTCCAAGACTACACAATTGCAACCGTTGCCATGGAAACGACAAAAAAAGCGGGAAAATCAAAGTGCTTGGAATTGGATTTAAATTTACAGGAAGGTTGCTTAAGACATGGGGATAGGTTTCCGGTGTCCAAGACTTCAAAATGGCACCCGTTCCCATGGAAACGGCAATAAAGGCAGGAAAATCAAGGTGCTCAGAATTGGATGGAAATTTACTGGAAGGTTACTTAAGACATTAAAAATGGATTTCTGCTCTCCAAGACTTCAAATTGGCATCCGTTGGCATGGAAACAGAAAAAGGCGGGAAAATTGAAAGTGTTCATAATTGAATGAAACTCAACAGACAGGTTCCCTATGATGTTTGGATGTGATTTGTAGCCCGGGTTTCTGATTTGGGAGTTCGTTTTTGGAGAATTTTGTATCAGCATCCTGGTACAGTTATAATTTTTTATTACATGCATTATTAAGTTTCCCAAACGAAGTTTTGGGAGACTTATTGTTTTTGCTGTGTTTCTTTGTATTAAGTCTCCCTAACGAAGTTTGGGGAGAGTTATTGTTTTTGCTGTGTTTCTTCTTATTATTATTCTTTATTTTTTTCTTCTTCTTCCATTTTCCGCCAAAAGTTTGTTCCACCCGTTTCTCGACGACCAGTGATCCAATCCGTATGAAACTTCATAGGATGATAGATACCAATGCCTAGATGGTCGTTTTAGTCTTGGAATTTTCAAAATGTCGACCGTTGCAATGGAAACGGCAAAAGACGCGGGAAAATCAAAGTGCTCAGAATTGGATGAAATTCTACAGGTAGGTTGTCTAACATGTGTAGAATTGGGTTCCGGAATCCAATACTTGAAAATGGCGACCGGTGCAATGAAAATGATAAAAAGGCGAGAAAATCAAAGTGCTCATATTTGGATGAAATTTTACAAGAAGGTTGCCTAACATGAATAAAATTTACTTCTGGTATCCAAGTCCTCAAAATGGTGGCGGGTGCCATGGAAATGGTAAAAAAGGCGGGAAAATCAATGTCCTCATAATTTTTACAAGAAGGTTGCCTTACATGTGTAGAATTGCTTTCTGGTCTCCAAGACTTCAAAATAGCAACCATTGCTATGGAAATGTAAAAACAGGCGGGAAAATCAAAGAACTATAAGAATTGGATGAAATTTGACAGGAAGGTTGCTTAACATTGTAGAATTGACTTCAGGTGTCCAAGACTTCAAAATAGCGACTTTTGCCAGAGACGTCGTAAAAGGCGGGAAAATCATAAGAGCTCAGAATTAGAAATTTACCAAGAACATGGCATTTGTAGAATTGACTTCTGGTCTCCAAGACTTCAAATTGGTGACCGTTGCCATGGACACAGAAAAAAGGCGGGAAAATCAAAAGTGCTCAGAAATGAATGAAATTTGATTGGAAGGCTGTTTAAAATCTATTGATCTCATCTAAAGCCTTTAATTTCTGATTTGGGAGTTCGCTTGGGAGACTTCTTGTGTTTGCATCCAAACACAATTAATACTAGTTATTATTATTATGTCGCCCCAGACGTAGTCGGGACGACATATTGTTCTTTGTCCGTTTCTTTGTTATTATTATTCTTTCTTCCACCTCTTTTTGTCCGGCTAGTTTCTCAATGATGCTTGGACAGATATCAATCATATTTTGTACAAAGTTGGATCACTATCTGGAGATGTGCATTCGAATTCTTTTTTTAAAAATGGCCGCCATTTTCAAGATGGCCGTACGAATACGAAAATTTGGAAGTTGGTCCAACTTTAGCTAAAATTGATATATTTTCTCAACCATGCATGCACAGATTTCAATCATATTTGGCACAAAGTAAGATCACTATTTGGAGGTTAGTAAACAAGAATTTTTTTTTTTCACAATGGCCGCCATTCCAAAGATGGCCGCCAAAATACGTCAAAAATTTCAACTTTGTCCGATTTCAATGACAATTGATTTCTAGGCAGATTTTGACGCTGCGAACAAGATGGAATCATCGAATTGGCTGTCAGGGGCGACATGAGCTATTGCTTGCAATTGCAAATCTAGTTATCTCGCCCCAGACGTAGTCGGGGAGACATATTGTTATTGTTCCGTTTCTTTGTTATTATTATTATGTGGCCCCTGACGTAGTCGGGACGACATATTGTTCTTTGTCCGTTTCTTTATTATTCATTATTATAATTATGTCGCCCCAGACGAATGTCGGGGCGACATATTGTTATTGTATTGTTTCTTCTTTTTATTCTCCATTATTATTATTATTATTATTATTGTTCTTCCACACATTTTTGTCCAGACTATTTTGAGAAAACGGTTTGATGTAAGGAATTGAAACTTGGCAGGACGTTAGATCACCATGACGAGAAGTGCACGCTACCGAAAAAATTTTCAAAATGGCCGCCATTTCCAAGATGGCCGCCAAATACGTCAAAATTTCAACGTTGTCTGATTTCAATTAAAATTGATTTCTAGGTAGATTTTGACGCTGCGAACAAGATGGGAGCATCGAATTGGCTGCCAGGGGCGACATCAGCTATTGCTTGCAATTGCAAATCTAGTTATTATTGTTTCTTTCTTCCACTCTTTTTGTCCACGCCAGTTCTCAATGATGACTGCACAGAATTCATTCATATTTGGTACAAAGTTGGATCACTTTGTGAAGTTGTACCTCCATTAAAAAAGTTTTTCAAAATGGCTGCCATTTACAAGATGGCGGCCAAGTTACGTCAACATTTGAAATTTTTTCGGATTTCAATGAAAATCATTAAATCTCAAACATGCATTGACAGAATTCATTCATATTTGGCAACGTTACGTCAAAATTTCAAAGTTGTCGAATTCCAACAAAAATTGATTTCTTGATAGATTTTGACACCGCGAACAAGATGAAATCATCGAATTGGCTGTCAGGGGGCGACATCAGCTATTGCTTGCAATTGCAAATCTAGTTATGTCGCCCCTGGCTTAGTCGGGACGGCATATTGTTTTCGGTCCGTTTCTTTGTTATTATTATTATTTTTCATTATTCTTTCTTTCTCCCAAGGATTTTGTCCGCGTATTTTCTCAAAGATGCCTGGACAGAATTCAATCATACTTGGCTAAAAGTTGGACCACCATGAGAAAATGTCCAAAAATTTTCAAAATGGCCGCCTTTTCCAAGATGGCCATCCTTTAACGTTGTGAAATCGAGGATTCAATATCTCGAGAACTGTATTGAAGAATGTGTTCATATTTTAAATAAATGTTCAGTAAGATGAGAAAAAGGAATTTATGCGAAAAAAAATTTCAAAATGGCCGTCATTTTCAAGATGGCCGCCAAAAAAACGTCAAAATTTCAACTTTGTCCGATTTCAATGAAAATTGATTTCTAGGTAGATTGTGGCGCTGTGAATAGGATAGATGATCGATTTGGCTGCCAGGGGCGACATCAGCTATTGCTTGCAATTGCAAATCTAGTTATTATTATACTTTCTTATTATTTTCCTAGAATAAATTTGTCCACGCGAGTTCTCAGAGTTGCCTCAACAGAATCACTTGATACTTTGCACAATGTTGGAACACCATGTGAATTTATGCCTAACAATTTTCAAAATGGCCGCCATTTCCAAGATGGCCGCCATTTTACGTCAAAATTTGAACTTTGTCCGATTTCAACGAAAATTGATTTCTACGCAGATTTTAACGCTACGAACAAGATGGAAGCATCGAATTGGCTGCCAGGGGCGACATCAGCTATTGCTTGCAATTGCAAATCTAGTTATTATTCTTTTTCTTCCGTTTTCCATCTCAACTTTGTCCATCATTTTTTCTCCGACACCGCTGATCCAATCTTAACCAAACTTTACAGGATGATGGCACTCCATCCCAGGATGTGCATTTCAGTCTTGGAATTTTCGAAATCGCGACCGGTGCCATGGAAATGGTAAAAAAGGCGGGAAATTCAAAGTGCTCAGAATTGGATGAAATTTTACAGGAAGAGTGCCGAGCATATGTGGAATTGGTTTCTGGTGTCCAAGACTCCAAATAAGCAACCATTGCCGTGGAAATGGTAAAAAGGGCAGGAAAATGAAAGTGCTCAGAATGAGATGAAATTTTACAGCAAGGTTGCCGCACATAGATAGAATTGGTTTCTGGTGTCCAAGACTCCAAAATAGTAACCGTTGCCATGGAAGCGACAAAAAAGGCGGGAAAATCAAAATGCTCAGAATTGGATGAATTTTTACAGGAAGATTATCCAACATCTGTACAATCAGTTTCTGGTCTCCAAGACTTAAAAATGTCGACCATTGCCATGGAAACGGACAAAAAGGCGGGAAAAGTAGAAGTACTCAGAATCAGATGAAATCTTACAGCTTAAATGGAATGCGCCAATATAATCTTAAGTATTGTATTTCCGATATGGGAGTTCGTTTTGGAGACTTCTTGTGTTTGCATCCAAACACAATTAATACTAGTTATTCTTATTCTTTTTCTTTCGTCTTCCGCCTCAAGTTTCTCCACTCGATTTCTCGGACACCATTGATCCAAACTTCATGAAACTTGATAGCATTATAGATACTGATCCCTGTATGGTCTTTTTGGTTTTGGAATTTTCAAAGTGGCCGCCGTTGCCATTGAAACCCAAAAGGCGGGAAAATTAAAGTGCTAACATTTGGATGAAATTTTACAGGGACGTTTTCTAACATGTGTAGAATAGGTCTCTGCTCTCCAAGACTTCAAAATTGCGACGCTTGCCATGGAAATAGTAAAAATGTGGGAAAATACAAACTGCTTAGAATTGAATCAAATTTGACAGGAAAGTTCTTTGAAATTGTGGATGTGATCTAAAGACTTTGAATTCTGATATGAGAGTTCATCTTGGAGACATCTTGTGTTTGCATTCAAACGCAATTAATTCTAATTTTTATTCTTATTCTTTTTCTCCGTCTTCTGCGTTAAGTTTGTCCACTAGATTTCTGGGAAACCATTGAACAAAACTTCATGAAACTTGACAGGATCTTAGATGGACCCAGATCACTAATTGACCTTCTGAACTGATACAAAAATAGTGCTTAATTCGGTCAACCACTCCGCAGGATTGGAAGGTATACTGTTTACTAAAACCTGAATGAAAGAAAATAATAATTCATGTTTTGGAATAAGGACTTACTGCAAAAACCTCATGTAGTTTTTCAAGCTAATGGAATAAAGATGTGTATGAAAATTTTCAATTTTATTGGAAGATGCCCATTCAGGAATATTTTGGTATCGAGGTTGGGCTTATTTTATATTTTTCGTGGTTTTATAAATCCCGGAGAATCCAGAATGACATGCAAGCCCGAAAATTTAATGGAAAGTACCCCTACTCAATTCCGCTCGTTTTGACGGTTAACACATGTACCAACGAAATATAGAAATGGTTGGAATTACTCCAAATGTTACTATTGGAGCCTATGGAAAATTAATTGGTGTGCTGTCCCCAACTTATGCAGTACATAATTTAACATGACATCAATCTCCAGCCACCATTTGTAAACAAAGTGATTTCCAGCTGGTCCAAATGAGGTCAGTTTTACACTATTAGCCATAATTAGTCAAAACAATGTGAACTGACATCTTCAAATATTATTTTTTTTTACTAATATTCAGATATTCTGCTATTTCGAAAGTCTGAAAATGGAAATTGTCAAAATTATTTGTCTCGGAGGTTTGGGGCATAGAAATTTGTTCCCAGCGTATCATCTTTTTATTCGATAGAAAATCTTATCGACGCAATGAACTTGTCCGAATAGATCTCAAAGACCATTACTGCTAGAGCTTTCAAACTTTGTGGGATAATAGCCCCATATATCTAGATATGCCATCATGAAAATTGTCTCCAACAACTTTTAGGGGGCTCAAAAGGGGGTATAGGAACTCTATTGGGAAATAACATTTTCAATGTTTTCACTATACATCTACGATTAGTATCACTAGCTTAACAAGTGATTTGTGCATGCAAACACAGAAGTCACCCAAGCAAGAATCCATTCCTTAGTGTTGTGTGAAACAACAGTGAATCCTCAATATTAGAATCAAGGTCTTGAAATCATTGTGTTTTTTTGACTATCAGTGCTATTTTGAACTTCGTTTTTGATTGACGGTTCGGTTCTCACTTACCTTGATTCATATATTAACACTTCATTAACAATCGGTTGCATCAGAAAAATCATTTCTGTGTTTAATAACTAAATACCGAAGTTACTGTGAATTTTTTTTCTGCATATGCGCATTTCGACAACTTATGTCTCTTCAGTGCAGATAAAATCTAAACGTTTGGAAGACCATTAAATATTATGAAGTGGGGTATTTCCTCTACAGTGTGTATTTTTTTTAAATAAATAAAGTTACATTAGAATACATACAAATTTCATTTAGCTTGTAAATCCCACCTTTGAGAATTAAAGTATGTCAAATTTTCGAAAAAACAATTGACAAATCTTTCAAGGAAGTTAGTAATAATGATCTAATTGTTGATCCATTGTCAAAACCAAAATTCTAAGTTTAATATGTACATTTACTGATAATTTTACGTGAGATTTTACGTTTCTGGTTGTGATCTTGACCTTTGACCTAAACCTCAGTTTGACGGTCACATCTTCCTGAACATTTTTACTATCGAATGGTTCTTTGTATCTTCAGTGGTATTTTAGCTTTAAGCAAAAACCCCGAAATAAGACATCAAAAATCGGTTTTTGATACTGATGTCAAAAACGGTTGGATCCATCGTAACAAATGTAGATCTAATCATGACACACAATTTCGCCATTACAGACTATCAGCAAACTATTATGGTTTATGACTTTATCCAATAATAAGGTCTAGAATCAAAGTTTAAAGAAACAAATTACCTTTGACCTTAATTGGCATTTTAGATATAACTCATATCAACTAAGTTGAATGGAAAAGGTTTCAGGTTTCTATCTCATTCCGTTTTTGAGAAAAAAATGACAAATTTTTCAAGGGCATAACTCGTGAACGGTCAATCATAGAGTTTACGTCCAAAAGTAACGAAGGTCCGTCATGACCTAACAAACACTTTTGCTTTTTACACTTAATCAGCTATCGTTTACAGTTTCCAAGTTAATCCAATTAAAAGATTTAGGGTCATAGTTCAAAGTGACCAATGATGGTGGTCATTTTAATAATTTGAATACCCAAATGCCCATCCTGGGATGAATATATACCTTCCTATGAAATTTTGTAGTGATTGGGCTAGTAGTCTCTGAGAATTAGACCTTAAATGATGATGGCAAGAGGAAGCGCAAAAATAATACGGACCGGTGAAAACACAAGAAGTCACCAAACTTTGTTTGGGCGACTTAATGAGACCTCATGACGATTTTGTTAGTCATGAAACATGAAGTTCTTAAGAATTAAAGCTTCAGAATAGTTACGGTTGCCATGGAAATCGTGCCAAAAAGTTGAAATTTTGACAGTTTCTTAAACATGTTGGTTTTGAGATGGATTTCCGTGCTTAAATCGAAGACCAGGAGGTTGAGAGTAGTCTGATTAGCTGTATGGCCTCAAGAACTAAAAGCAAGTAAAAGTAAATAGATTAAAAAATTACTGGCACAATTTCGTTTTTTACGGATTTATTTTTTTGTTTTTTTTTTGTTTTTTGTGGGGGGGGGNGGTTGGGAGTTTTTTTTGTTTTGTTTTGTTTTGTTTTTTATTTGTTTTTTTTGTTTTGTTTTGTTTTGTTTTTTTTTTTGCTTTTTGGTTTGTTTTTTTTTGGTCGTGAACGTCGATTAAACCACTTCGCATGGCACAGTCGTGTTAATTCGACATTTTCGAAACATGAGTGCAAGAAAAGAAAATCAGAAATGTATACAAATGTCTATGTAAAGATACAGGATACAGATTTACAATGAGAAGTTTCAAAAATGGGTTTAAAGCATTTTCAATTTGTTTCGATGCACCTTTTGTTTGTCAAACTTTCGCTATAAAATTACCTTTTCATTTTTTTACATTTTTTCAAACAATTTCCGTAAAAAAAAACACTTTTAAAAAACAGAAATCAAAATTTAATGGCGTCTTGTGACGTAATTTTTCCATATATTTAGAGAATTATCCTTGAATAAAGTTGCCTATGGGTTCTTTTTACTGGCATCAGACTTATATACAATTTTATTGGTAAAAGAAAAGGATATCGTTTCTTTTTGTGTAGCTCTAGTATATTTCAACTGGTACATTTGTTCTACTCTTAACGATAATGAAGACAGTAACCTTAAGGTAGTAGACCTTGGTTAAAGGAGATAACTCTTTAAATCATTTAGGTGTTTAAAACAGTCAGCGTCATTAATGCTTTTCAAGCATGGATGTGAAGAAGATTTAAGATAATCTTTGTTACTTTGAAGTTTAGATTATATATATAAATATACTTAAAACAAACGTACAAGTGATTTTTGAGAGTTATGTCCCTTAACCTAGGTCTACTACCTTAATATCACATTCAAACGTTTACAACATTATAGTTTTGATAAATTATGAAATGCCTTAAAGAAGTTTTATAGAAAGATCAAAATATGGCTTGACTCGCAAACAACTTATAACTAAGATCAATTCTAATCCTTGTCTAAGGAAATGTTGCTAAAATGTCAGAAACTCATAAAAATCCAAAAACTGGGACATAACTTTCATTCTTTACGTTATAGTGGATATCCACAGGATATATTACAAGAATCCGTTAAATTGGCTTTGGGATCCAATGACCGGAATATCTTACACGTACACTGGCCTTTTGTTGATTCTGGTTATGTCTACAGAAATACACGGAGATTCTTTAACAAAATATCCGGGAAGTTTTGAGGTTTTTTTCGTAATTCGACAGTGTTATACTAGCTGACCAGGCTCCTTGAGCTAACCGAAAGATTAGCGGCAATCACTCTTTGAACCATCTTTCTAAATTACGTTTTGTCTCATTCATTTTTTTTTTAAATATAATAGTCTTTGAGTAAGTAGTCTACCTGTAATTGATTTTATTCCTATGTTTATTATACTATGGTAAAATAGGATGTAGAATGGATGGGGTTGGGTACCAATAAACCGGTTTAACATTTCCACGAGCTATTGCTGTGATGGTACAATGTCTGACGATCCTGAGTTCCTAAAATTGTTTATGTTTGTCTTTTTGTCTTTCATTTGTGTTTTTCTAGTACAGTTCTCTTATGGATTGTTGCCTGAGATTGGAATTCCGACCATTTTAGGTGTTTATTGTTATTTTTCGTTTGTTCTTATTGTGAAATCCCCAATTAAAACCAGTAATTGTACAAAAATCACTGCAATGGCAATCATTTTTATTGATTCCCTTTACATGTTTTGGGAATGTGCAAAGTATTTGTAGATTTCTTATAACAAATATTTTGTGTAAAATCTGCACCACTTTCAGTTAGAATTAAAAATACCTTAATTTAAAAAAACATGAACATGTTGATATGTATGATATTGATTTGTATTTAATTGAGCAAGCCTAAAGTCAGAAGTTTTCAACTTTTCAGTATAGATTCATTTGCATGCATTTTAAATGCAATATGCAATATGGTACGGACATCAGTGTTATAATACGCAATGGTAGGATATGGAGCAAATGCACATGGGACAAATATATGACAAAATCATGCAATGAAACAACTTTTTTATTGTTGCTCTTTATCTTGAAGTCATCATGAGGCCTTGAACAATGAACTTTTCTCATCCTTCATAGACGGGCCTACCATCAATTTGAAAAAAATCGTTGCTGGATGTCGAGCAATGCTACATGTTGCTACACTCGTGGACGCGGGATCATCTACAAGACATAAAAGTAGCTGGAAAAATGATCTTACAATCGCTGTCATCAGTTGCCCGACAAATAGACCAACAGAAGACAATCACAACAGCCAAACAACTTCAGGGCACTCATCGAGTCAATAGTAAGAAAACTTGACATAATAAAATCATGAGATGTGGGCAAATCCAGGGGCAATTTAAAAATCAGAAAATTCTTCAAGCAAGAGAAGGAAAAACTTAAAGTAATGTAGATATAGACAAGTAATCCAAATCATATTTACTGGTCAACAAACGGATAAGAAAACATACAACTACTATTATCTTGTTCGAACCTTCTCATTTTAAATTAAGTTATTAACAATATGGAGTAAATGCAAATGAGACAAAGTCTCTTCAAATACATGGTAATAGTAAGTAATGGAACAGCGCTTTTATTGTAGTTTTTCATCTGAATCGGGTTACTGATATGTGAGCTGGACGATAAATAAATTAACTGACAAACAGACTTTTCATTTCTCGACGAAATAATCATCTCAGGTTTTCACATTGCGTCTTTTAATTTCCTGCTTCTACCAAAATTTCGACAAATATGTATGTGGTTCATACAATAAAGCTAAACGTTCTTACCTGAATCATCGAATGATCTACATGTACCATCGGCTGACAACATACCAAGTTTTTGAAATTGTAGTGCAGTTAGAGGATTCAAACAGAGATGTGTTCCACCAACGATAGCAGCATCACAATGCCCATCTCTGATGTTATGGTAGGCCTCATTCAATGCATAAAGACTGGAGGAACATGCCGTATCCAGAACAAAACTTGGCCCTGTTTAATATTAAAAATAATTCTTAAATAATTTAAATTATTTATTATTGATTAATTTACTAGTGAGAACTAAAAGGATTATTCATCTGAACATTTACTGGTGGACTTCAGATGATTATTTATTTGGATAATTATTAGTGAAATTCATAATTGTCAGATAAGTCTTTAGTTATATACTGTACATTTAATTTGTAAAATATGTTTTGTCTTATTAAAAAGTTAATTTAGCCAAATTTGTTATTATTGCTGACAACAAATTAAAGGTTATTTCTACCTCATAACAAAATAGAAATCCAGAAACTGAATGGTGCATAAAAATTTAGAGAGAACGAAAAATAAAAAAATCCGAATTGAAAGTCAAAATCAGCTAAGGACAGATCCTTGCACGAGGTAGATACTCCTTAGTTTAAAATAAAATTTCTCAATTTCAGTTATTATGAGTTTCCACACAAAATTGATATTCGGGCCAGCACCAAAGTACTGGACTAATAGATTGGTGAATAACCATGGGGACTTACAGTCAGTGGTAATAATTAACAAAAATACCGAAGTTACTGTAAATTTACTTTCTGCAGATAGCCAACACCTAAATTGGTTCATCAGTATCTGAGATGTTTAAATTATTTTTTTAAGACTCAGTTTTAAACTATTACCTGCTAGCGACAATATTTGATTAGATGCGGACATGTCGGACACTATTTGAAAGGTGACCACTTCAGGACTGTTGTGACCAGTTTCGAACTTATTGGCTTACTGGTTTCAGAGAAGATCTTAGATAATTATTGTTATATTTTTCATCTTACACGGCAAAATATTCCGACGCACCACCAAACGACATTGACATGTTTACGAGTCATTGAATTTTTAATACGTCTTTTTAATTGACCCAATCATGATTTTATACCAACACCCTCAAACAGTCTCGCATACTGCAATAGCATTCAACCTTTTGATTTTTCTACTCTTTATACAACTCTTCCCCATAATAAACTTAAAATAGTAATTTCCGATCTGATACATCAATGTTTCTGTACCAAAAACGGAGAACGCAGGTATTCCTATCTGGTAATAGGAAAAGATAAAACATATTTTGTTAAGAACCACACTGAGTCAAACAAGAAATACAGTGAAAATTACGTGATTAAGATGCTTGAATTTTTTATCGACAACATTTTTGTTGAATGTGGAGGCCGTGTTTTTCAACAGGCAATAGGGATTCCTATGGGAACAAATTGTGCCCCACTTTTAGCTGACCTTTTCCTTTTTTCGTATGAAGCAAAGTTTTTACAAGGGCTGATACAACAGAAACAAAAACAACTAGCCCAGACTTTTAATTTCAGCTTCAGATATATAGACGATGTACTTTCTCTTAATAACCCGAGATTTGAAGAATATTTACATCGCATCTACCCCAGTGAACTTGAAATTAAAGAGACAACCGATACACCAGATTCTGCTTCATACCTTGACCTTTTGTTATACATTGCAAGCATGGACGTCTGAAATCTAGATTATATGACAAACGTGATGATTTTGACTTTGCAATTGTGAACTTTCCCTTTCTCTGCAGCAATATACCTACATCCCCAGCATATGGAGTATATATTTCACAATTAATTCGTTACTGTAGAGCGTGCAGTACATACAGTGACTTTGTGGAAAGAGCAAAAGCATTGTCACAAAAACTGCTGAGTCAGGGATATATTCAGCCGTTGTTACTTTCGTCCCTTCAGAAATTCTATGGCCGTCACCACGACATCATAGATAGATATGAAATGTCAGTGTCACAAATGAAAACTGACATTTTCAGTTAGATTCGCGTCTTCCCGGATTTGACACTACCGGTTTTGACTTTACCCTGGATTGACCCACTGACAGTGTGACGGGTGCTGTATACAGAGCAGGACATGCTTTCCCTTCCGGACCACCTGATGTCGCTCTCGGGTTTTATGGGAGTTCACACTGTCAGTGCTTTAGTTTTTTGTGTTGTCTTGTTAAATTTTAGTTTTGTCTTCGTCAGTGATGTTTATGGTACTGATTTGTCCCTGACCATGTTTGACTCTAAAGTGATTACAAAAGCTTTTCAAAATTTCACCTTGGTACTGTTTGAGGGTTAGAGAAGTTACATGTGCCATGGCTATCAATTGGTTTTGTTTCGGGTTAGAAAATGACAATAACCAATCAGTAACCTGACAGATTTTTCAAAACATATGCCTCGCTGACCGTGTGACGGGTGCTGTATACATAGCAAGACATGCTTACCCTTCCGGAGCACTTGATGTCACTCTGTTTTTTGAGAGTTCACACTGTTAGTGCTTTAGTTTTTTGTGTTGTGTATGTAATGTTCGTGTGCTTTGTGGCCATGTGGTGTCTTTGGTCTTCCGTCTTCTGGTGTTCTTGCTTTTGCCTTTGTCTCTGGACTTTGATTTGTGTAATCTTGTGCTTTGTTCCTTCGCTATTCTACTACCGTTGTTTTATATGCATCAAATAACACATCAATTTTAGTTACTCTGCCAGTTGGATATTCTTCAACAAACAATCATTGAAATTCAGACAAATTTTTGAGATCCGATGGTGTTGTTTGAACAATTTAACCAAAAAGGTTCCGTATTGACTATTTCAAGGCCTTTAGGTTTGATTTTTTGCTTTTAAAAATGTGATTGGTACATCTTTCAGTACAAACAATAATGACTGCTTTAAAATGACATGAATGTAATAAAAATTCATTGAAAACAAATTAAAAAAATGTAAGATGTAATTAATGCGTTGATAGCTTTTAGGCAATTATACATATTTTCGTGGTATGATTTTGACATCTGATGCTGAAATGTGTTCTGAAAATTTCATCCAAGGCATTCATTGATAAGACCTATTCATTTGAAAAAATACATTTAAATCTGTTTATTTTCATATATCTAATTTCTTTCAGTTATTTTTTTTTTCATTTATCAAAATTAGGATTAAGGCATAAATTCATGCTCAAAATCATACGAGTTTTACTATTGTAATTTACGAATCACATTTAGAAAAGGAAAAGTATGTAAAATGAGCATTAAGGATGTTCGCTAGTCATGTTCATGTATTTCTGTTAGATATTCGGACTTCTCTGGTTTTATCCATTTAAATTACAAAATCAGGATAACAGCAAACACCTACAATGGCCAGGAATTTCAATCACAATCCACAAAGCTTAATAATCTTTTCCCAGTGACCCCCTAATTATTCCCTTAATTCTATTTTTTAGCATTTTTACAAAATTTAATTCAATTGGTGTTATTTTGTCAAATTCACTATTGGATAAACATTGCTGATGTTAAACCTATGAAAATTGTAGAGAAGTTCAGTTCCCACCATTTTTAAACACTCGCATCTCAAAAATTACATCGGTAACCTATCAGCTTTTTTGGCTTAGATTATTTCTTTTTCAATTTTATAACAAAAAATCACATTTATTTGAAATCCATGTTATTTCAGAATTGACCAGCGAACATCCTTAAATAAATACCTTTTAAATCAAAGAAAAACGATAGTCTGTTTGCAAGCATCGCTCTTTGACAGCCAGTCATCGTATATCCAACTGTGCTTTCAGGGTCATGTGACCAAGCATCATGAGATTCTCCCATACTGGCCCCAACAAAAACTCCAGTTCTTGTACCTTTTAATTTTGCAGGATTAATTCCTGGAAGAAATGAGCAAAATATATTTAAAAATGTATTTGTTTTGAGAGTGTTTTTAATGGAGAAGTTTATTCCTTATATGAAGAAATTTATCTGATAATTCGCGATTGTCTTTCAACAACAGAAATATCTATCGGGATCCGCTTGCAATAAAAAAAATATATCTTTTAAAGATTTCAAGACCATTCTTATTTCGGATTAATTTCAGCGCATAACAAAACATTTTCTTGTCGCTCAATTCTTCAATGAATAACACGGTTGTGTTGAGTGTGAGGTATAACGAAGCTTACTCTACACTTGAAAATAAAAATCATATAGACCAAACATCCTTTAGAAACATATGTTTAACCGTCTTACATCTGATCCATGTCCAGTGTTGTGGAAAAAAATGGCGGAAATACAGGACATTAGTAAATGTGACACCAGTTTCACCAACATTTAGTATATTTATCCTATAAGCTCAGTGTATAAGAAAAGACAAAATAGTAACACGAGTAGATGAATTTTACCGTGTAAAGCAATTGAAAAAAAGTATCTCCAAGCCTAAAGACAACTGCGTATGCCTTATAACATTCATTTTTGGATCAGTACTGTTGCAGATGTCATACATAATGACCTGGGCTCATTAAATCAATATGAATTCCACTGGCGTGACTTTACAAACGATGCTCAAGCTTATTGACTTAAATGTAAAGTGCATGAGATCTAGGGACGAAGATTTCATCTACAAAATTATTATGTACCTTACAACGGTGAATATACTTGTACAAGGGAAAACTATGAATCTATTTGTGACAATTCTTGAATAAATGTCTTCAAAAAGTAAACAGTCGTTCTGTTCGTGCTGTTGAAAATATAACTATTCCTTCCGACCCTGTAAATGATATTTCAGATAAAAATGGTTCTAAAAATATACCTGATTTTGATATTGTTAACCAAAGGTCTGTAAAGATACTAGAAACTGAACTAAAATCTGAAAATGACCAGTTATTTAATCTGAATTTACCACATGACAGGATTTCTAGTAAGGAAGATAAGACAAAACCCGACTCTAACAATAATCACTCTACAAATACACATGATGAAGACAAAAACAATCACTCTGCATATTACATGTAACTTGTAGAAACTATGCATGGAAAAATTATCAAACATAACTGATGTTTTAGAAAATCCAATTGTTATCTTAACAGAATCAGTAGCAAAATCATGGCATATAAATCAATGTTAAATCATGTGGTTGAAGAAGTTAAAAAGCTTTTACATAACCATGTACAAGCAATTAAGATCCCATCCCTCCCCCTAAATGTGACCAAATATTTGTGAATCACAATATAAGCTATAAAGACAAGGTGATAGACAAGTGACGTACACAACAGATCAAGCATTTAATTTTTGTCTTTGGAACATGGAATTCAACTTCTAGCGTCAAATCTAATAAACAACCTGTTTGACAATCGTCAACAGGAAATCGTTCATTATCTACAAAAAATTCTAACCGGTACGACAGATATGGAAACGACAATTATCATAACCTTGTGCGTTAGTCACGAAATAACGTTAAATCATTACATGGCAAGCCAAAGATAATGTCCTACAATATCAGAAAAAATGAATTAACCACATCTTCGCTGGCGTCCAGTATTTTTTATTGTCATTTAGATATTTCGTTAGCTCAACATTTAAACACATTCTTGCACTTATAATGCTATGTATAAAGATTACTATAAAGACTATGTAAATTGTCGCTTTATAGATCGTAGAACAAAAAAAAGGGGGGGGGGGGGCTTTATTAATCAGAAAATCTTTACTTAATGGAATAAGCTTAGATGATAAGTCTCTAATTAATATGATTTGGTTCTAACTTAGCGCAAGGTTCTTTGGTTTTCAAAAAAAGACTTGTAGAAACAATGACAGAATATGGGGTAATTGCACATGAGACAAGGTCTGTACAAATACATGTCGTTGTCTCTTTGAAACATTCCCCGTTTCCCTTCTTTTTTCTATGATTATACCAATGGAACAACACTTTTATAAATGTTCTTCATCTTGACGTCACCATGAGGCTTTCAGCAATCAGCTATGCTTATACCTCATAGTAAGTTCAAGACGGCACCAACACAGGCGTGAGCGGAATTCAATTTTAAATGTCGAGCAACACCACATTCATGTATCTTTTCTTTTGTTCATGGATGCGAGTTTGTCAACAAACATTAAATTAACTGGCAAAGTGTTCTTACAATTGCTGTCATCCGTTGCCCGACAAAAAGACTCATCAAAGAAAATCACAACATATAAACAACCACAAGACACTCATCGGATCAATTACAAGAAGACTTGGCATCATAAAAGAAGAGATGTTGGCACTATAAACAGAATGGTCAGTTTAACATTTGGAAATTACTCCCCCCAAAAAACAATAATAAAATGCCAAAATTCGAAGGTATATTAGTGTATCCATAGGCATTAACCCTGAAAAGATATGGAGTAAATGCACATGAAACATATTTTTACAAATACATGATTAAACCAAGCAATGGAACAACGCTTTTATTGTTGTTCTTCATCTTGAAGTCACCATGAGGCCTTCAACAATGAGATATTCTCACACCGCATAGTAAGATCAAGAGGTCCCTCAGCACTGGTTTGAGCGGAATTCATTGTTAAATGTCGAGCAACAACACATTCATGTATCTTATTATTTCTTCATGGATGCGGGTTTGTCAAAAAATATAAAATTAACTGGCAAAGGTGATCTTATACCTGCTGTCATCTTTTGCCCGTTAAAAAGATTCATAAAAGACAATCACATCATATTAACAACCACGGGGCACACATCGATTCAATTGCACACACAAAAAAAACAAAAAAAAAACAAAAAAAAAACAAATTTGCAAAATATGAAAGGAGATGTGGGCACTATAAAAAGAACTGTAAGAATAACATTTGGAAATTACCGAAAATTGCAAAAAATTTGAAAGTAAGGTAGTGTATCCATATGAGATATTCTCTAAAGAATAGGTACACAATAAATAATATGTAGAGAGCATACATCTCTCGCACGGCGAATCTTTTTTACGGACTCCACACTGCAGGAGAGACAAACTCCAGTCTTGAATTAACAATGAAAGGATATGGAGTAAATGCGCATGAAACAAAATCTCTACAAATACATGATTAAACTTAGCAATGGAACAACGCTTTTATTGTTCTTCTTAATCTTGAAGTCACCATGAGACCTTCAACAATAAGCTATGCTGATACGTCATAGTAATTCAAGACGGCCCCAATATCAGTTTAAGGGGAATTCATTGCTAAATGTATAATTATCATATGTTTAACAATTAACAATGAAGGGATATGGAGTAAATGCAAATGAGACAAAATCTTTACAAATACATGAATGTTTGTTGTACATATCTTTCACCTCAAAATTCATCATATACTATAAGGTTAGATATCGATGATATATGGGCTCAACTAAAGTATCTGGAAAAGTAGATCGCTTATGAAAATTAATACGCTAGCATAATAAATATATTCATACGCGTAAGTCTATCTTCCAACCAACATATTGAATAGATAGGTTAAGTAGAAAGGTCGACACATTGACAAGGTCGACAGGACGACTCGGTTGACAGGTTGTCAGGATGACAGGGTCGGCAAATCGACAAGGTCGACAGGTTGACAAGGTCGGCAGGTCGACTAGGTTGACAGGTCCGGTCGACATGATCATTAGGTTGACAAAGTCGACCAGGTCGACAAGGTAGACAAGACAACTCGGTTGACAGGTTGACAAGGTCGACTAGGTTGACAGGGTTGACAAAATATACATCACGGCTCAGACTGGTTGACAAGGTCGACAGGTCGACAAGGTTGGCAAGGTGGACAGAATGACAAGGTTGACAAGGTCTACAGGTTGACAAGGTCGACAAGTCGACAAGGTCTACAGGTTGACAAGGTCGACAGGTCGACTAAGTAGACAGGTCGACATGATCAGTAGGTTGACAAAGTCGACCAGGTCGACAAGGTAGACAAGACGACTGGGTTGACATGTTGACAAGGCAAACAAGGTCGACTAGGTTGACAAGGTTGACAAAATATACAGGACGGCTCAGACAGGTCGACAAGGTCGACAGGTTGACAAGATGGACAATTTAATGAATATGAAAAGAAGTTTCTTCGCCGGAAAGTTTCTTGCGTATGTTTTGCTTTTAACAGACACCTGGAGTTCTATCTGTAGCTAAGTATTTAGTCATATATAGTAAAATATTTTTAGAACACTACCCTGAAACTGACACTTCTTAGGTCAAGTGGACACGATGGTTTACTTGTTACTTTGGCATCAACCATTTGATTGTAATTAAAACCTTCATGTTTCAGTCAGACTGGTTGGTCAGAGTGTTTGATCGTTATTAAGAAAGCGCTCGTTATCTTCTATGACTTTTGAACAATTAGACATTGGGTTTTTCGCCAGTTTAGCTGTTTATGGGATTTCTTATGAATTAGCTTTGTGGGTTCAAATTGCATATCTAGTGATACGATTTACAGGTGCTTTATAGTAACAATTATGGATTAAAATTTATCTTACTGATACTGCACGGGTTATCTATTGGAGTGTTGACTTCTCACATGCAAAGTTGGCCATGTTTTGAAATTTAAAAAATATGTGATACAGTATGCTTTAAATTTATTAACCTCACTCATAAGAAAAAAATTAAATTTAATTGAATCATCATGACAAACAAAATTGGTAACTGATGGCTATCGCATTGGAGAACTTAAAAGTTTTTTTTTTTAATTAATTAAATAAAAAAAATATCTTTGACAGTGCAAATAATTCCACCGAACAACTCAAAAGTGCATCAAAATTTAAATACATCACTTGCAACTGCAAATGTATAATAGGTATTGACCATAGAAATGTATTTAAAGAAATAATCAGAAAACTCCTGTGAAAAAAAAGAAATGACAATCTGGAATAAAGTCAGTCGATTTTTAATTCCATCAAAAGGTGATTATTATAGATAAAGCGTTCTTTGATAAATTATACCAAATAGCAGATACTCGCTTAATATTTTTCAATACTTATTTGTATTTTCAAAGAAAACGACCAACTCGTGTGACAAATACAAAAAGATTTGTCAATATTGAATAAATGCATTTGCAATGAACTTAATGTCAGCTAATATATATGTCAAAAAGTTTCAAACGGAATTGATTTTCAGTGTAACATATTATCATATCTTCAATTCTCTATCTTTATCTTGTAACATAGACATTTTGCACAAAATGAGGATTCTAATTGAACATTTCTGCAATAACTTCATACTGGTAATGATTTTGTAATTCAGCTAGTGAA
>MJUU01027114.1:0-37123 GCA_002080025.1 Modiolus philippinarum | reverse complement strand
TACAAAAAATTAGATATTGTAAGGTTCCAAATAGAATCGGTTTTCGGGCCAACACCGAAGTACTGACTATTAGGCTGGTGAATACCCTCGGGGACTAACAGTAAAAATAGGAAGTTATATTATTGCGTGCATACAGTGGGGTGCAGACATAACCTCTCATAAAGCTAACTTGGAGCAGTCGTAAATGCTCCTCTAAGTTAACTTAGAAAAGGTGTCAAGTCTACTGTAGAACCTCTCTTAGTCTGCTGTAGTATCCTGACCTCTCTTACTAGTCATGGTCACAGTTAGAATATTGACAGTTCTTGTCAGGATTGCTGTGATCTGTTCTAGCCATGACTGCTCTGACCTGCTCTAGTCATGACTGCTCCGACCTATTCCAGCCATGACAGCTTTTAGCTGACCTATTCTAGCTATTACCACTCTCGGGCCTGCTTTTATCGTTCAAATGACGCGATTTATAGATTAGCTAGAAGTTTCGTCGTTCAAAGCCGTGAGCTTACTCAAATAGAACATGGAAATGCACATTTTCTTATTATTTCCGATACAAATAATTCACAAACTTTAATGCAGATTCAGGGAATTGAGTTGGATCTTCCCGTAAGTTGCACTTTGAAGTTAAGACAAACAAAAGTTGCAAAATTCTATACCGAATTAATTTGAAATATGCTATAGTATATACAAGTATTGGGACTATATGGTTTTATATTATATATAAAAATAAATGAAACAGAAACTGTTGTTATTCTACCTCCTTGTATTTGTGCTTGATATAATAAAGAAAATTTGTCTGATCTATCATAGAATATAACAAAGAGACTTATGTTCATATTGATGCGTTTAATAATGGAACTTCCTGTAATTTGGTTTAAAACATTATGACCAAAGGGAGTTTTTCTATATTCGATATAATATCCATGAACGTTATATTGAAACTCCCTGTTAAGGGGGTAGACCTGGGTAAGCCTAAAATTTTCCGCTCGTTTAATTTTCTTGATATTTTCAGTATTAAAACTACACATATTCATGTCCACTTTAAGCAATTTTCAACAATTTCTACCGTCCCGTTTTATGTCTAGTGGTCATCAAAGATACCTTGTTTCCTCATGTTATTTGGACTTGATTGTGGTGTATAAAATTGGCTCTAATTAAATTTGAATGTGATTTAGAATGATTTCAGATGCAAAATTCTGTAGTTTAGACATGTGTGAAAGTAAGCATGAATAATGATAGTATATTTAACAATTTTGAACAGAAATAAGTGGGTGTTCTGAACAGTATAGGCTGAAATTTTTACTCTATTTTGATCACTTTCAAACACCTCTAGTAAAAAATTCTGTCGTTTAATTTTTACCAAAAACTGAGAATAGAAAGAAAACTTGTATATGAAAGATATATTAAAATTTTAGAAAATTCTACCGTCCCATTTTTTCTTAATTAAGAATAAAGTGGGTAAAAATCAATGAAATTGCTGAATCTGTACTATAAATTATCTCCCTTGGAAGAAATCTGACTTCTACAGATTTTCATTATCATTGGACAGTATTGCAAAAATGTAGGATAAAATGGACTCATTATAAATAACTGGATGTTGGGTATTTGTTTTCATGACAAAGTGAATATTTATTTGCTGTGTGGAAAAAATTTTACAATTCTAAAATTTTAATCATACCTATTGCAATGATTCTATTTGTTTGTGTAAGTAATACAAACGTGAAAAACAGAGTTATCTCCTCCTACCCCAGGTCTACCCCCTTAAATGACTAAAAAAAATCACGTGTCATGAAAAGGTATTTTCCTATAATCAATAGAATTTCTATTCCTGCAATAATGAAACTTTTAGTAAGTTGACTAAAACATATTACAAAAGGGACTTTTTCTATTTCCGATATAATTTCGATATCCACAATAATGAAACTTACTGTAATTTGACAATAAACATATACCAAAAGGGACTTTTTCATTTTTCGATGTAATATCTTTACCCATAATAAATAAACTGTCTGTAATTTGACTTAACGGAATCCAAGTCCGTACGTCCACAATCACGTTCGCCCAACCTCCCGTTCGCCCAATTATCTGTTCGCGTATGGTTCGTTCATCCACATTCCCGTTCGCACACACAGGGTCTGTTCACCCTCAACAAATGGTATTATAGAATAATTAGATTTTTTTAAACCAAGAAAATGTTTATGTTTTCCGACACATAGTCATAAAATTATGATTTTCAATTAACTAGTAAAAGATTGTTACTTGAAATAAATCGATAATTCCTTTTGGTTTTTACAGGGTGAATTTTTTTTTGGTTTTTAATTTCAATGCGCATTGTATAAGTGTTTTTGAAAACAATATGAGTTCAAAGTAAGTTCTTTAGGGTAGATGTCCTTATAATACGTATTGAAGTCGTCATTATTTAAAGTTAAAATATCATCCAAATATCGGAAAGTGTTGTTAAACTTTTCAATGAAATGCTGTTCGTTTGGGTCTTTGATGATGTTAGTCATAAAGTGAGATTCGTAGCAGTACAAAAAGAGGTCTGCTATAAGTGGTGCACAATTGGTGCCCATAGGAATTCCTATGACCTGGCGATAAAAACAGTTACCGAAACGAATGAATATATTGTCAAGTAAATATTCAAGTGCTGAAATCATATCAAAACAAGTCCAATTAGTTGAGTTCTTTTGATTTGTATTACTAAAATGTGTTTTAAAGGAATATTAGAACATATAAATTCAGAATCGGATTTTTTGAATGCCCATTGAATATGACGTCTGAATTTTTTCCTTTATAAGATTATGTGGTAAGGTAGTATAGAGGGTTTAGAAATCAAATTTTCAAGGGATTCAAAAGGGACATTATAACCTGCTAAACCCAACATTTCTTTTGAAATGCCTGCACCAAGCCAGGACTATTGCAGATGACAACTTTTCTGGTTGTTTTCCACCTAAGTTGCCCTTTTGCCTCTTGGACTTTAGCTATATTTACAAATCTGGTCGTTAATTTTGCAATAACCCACATTGAATACTTTATATTCTTGACAGTTTCTCTGATTTTATCTAAATACTGTGACCATGACTTCTTATAGAACAACTCGTAACTAATTTTAGAAAGGGTTATAATCCGTTGGGAAATGTTCTTTTCCATGACATTTTTTTTTAAAACAGATCAACAAGATGACTGCTTATAGAACTGTTTTAGAGCAGTCATATAATTATTCAAGAACAATTCAACAAGTTTGAGCATCCATTTGAGTAATTCTAAGTTCACTTTGTCAGAGGTTACGGCAGTACCCAACTGTAGATAATATGCATCTGTATGGTGCCTGTTGCCCTCCCATTTATGTCCTATGCCACTGCTGGTTGACTGTTAGTCCCTGAGGGTATCCACCGGCCCAGTAGTCAGTACCTCGGAGCTGACCCGAAAACCGGTTCTATTTGGAACCTTACAATATCTAAATTTTTGTAAATTTCGTTTAAAACTAAGGACTATCTCTCGCATTCACAGCTCTGTTCTTAGCTGATTTTAGCTTTACATTTAGATCATACTAGTTATTTGTTTTCTATCAGTTTTTAAACATCTTTGAGTTTATGGTCTTCCAAACGTTTAGATTTTATCTGCACTGAAGAGACATAAGTTGTCGAAATGCGCATATGCAGAATTTAAATTCACAGTAACCTCGGTATTTATTTATTTGTCACCACTAGGTCGATGCCATTGCTGGTTGACTGTTAGTCCCCGAGGGTATTCACCAGCCCAGGTGTCAGTACCTCGGTGCTGACCCGAAAACCGATTCTATTTGGAACCTTACAATATCTAAATTTTTGTAAATTTCGTTTAAAACTAATCTCCCTCATGCAAAGCTCTGTTCTTAGAACAGACCGAAGTGGAAAAAAAACTAAATGAAGATTTCAAAAATAAAATACAAACTAATGGTAAAAATCAAAATCACGTGACAATCAACTGGAGACTATAAAAGACAGACAAAATAATAAAAAATAAACAAACATGACTGAACATTAAGGCAACATACATGAAGAACTGGCTTTGAAGAAAAATAGTAAATTTTATGACTTTCAGGTCGAATTATTATATTGAATATTGAACTGATGTCATTCACGACAATTTTGTTTTACTGAAATGAAAGGAAACATGATTTTGTGCACATTTTGTCGTATCGTAAACATAGCAGGAATAAGTTTTTTCTTGAATTTCGTAGAAACATATCTATGAAATTCAAGAAAGGACGTATTCACTACAGTTAAACGAAAATATTTAAATAAAGTATGCGACTTTTAACTACTTATTTTTATATGACTTATTACTCCCCAAATAAGGTTTAAGAACGAAATTTTTGTTAATGTTTATCATATAAGTATTAAGTTAACGAAATTATTGTCTTTTATGTTCACAGAAAAATCCGTTTTTCGTTTGCGATCTTGGAGAAATTATCAGAAGACACAAAACTTGGGTCCAGTATCTACCAAGAGTAGAACCATTCTTCGGTAAGTACACAAATAAAGATCTAGTTGAAGTTCACTTGTTTATACACGATCGTCTTATGACGGACATATTATGGTGTATCTTTCGTCCACCCAAAATTTCAAAATGCCTCAATATATTGATTTGATATTTTTTATATATCTGCATCTCTTTAAGTTACAGATTAAGATAAATTTTGTCATGATCGGATAATTATTTGCAGAGTTCTGGACTTCGTACAATGTCCATTTTGACGAAATATTGGGTTTGCAATTTTTTCACAATGACTCCAGATCGATATTATCATATGATTGCATCGTGATGAGTTTCAAGTCAATTTCGAAATAGGGTAAAAAAGAAGATTTATTTTTTGCAGAGTTATGGCTCTAAGCCGTTGTAATTTTTATAAAAATCAAGGTCTGTGCACTTTTTCCTCACAAGGCCTCAACATATTACTATGGTTATGAGTAACTGGTTGCATATTTATAAATGGGGGTAATAACAAAATTACCGAACAGAGTTGACAAAAGCCGAAGTCCATGAGAAAAAAGACACATGAGGTAGAAACCATGGGAAAAATTGTCGACCTCAATGACTTGTTCAAAAGAAATGGTTGGTTTTATGGCATGCCAAACCAGTTGAATGGTTTTGTGAAGAGTAAAGGCTCTTGGACATAGCAAATATAAAAGATTTCCCAACTTTTTCCTCACAATGCCACAACATATTTGTTTGATTCTGTTTCCAGTTAAGTTTTTTTGTGTTCCATCAAAGTCAAATGCCAAACTTTAGGTCAATGGATGTATCGTGTGGTTTTGGCGCAGCAGTTCATTACTGTATACCATTTGTGCAGCAGAGATCATTGTACACATGTAATCGTTGATGGATGTAAAAGTGTCACGCAATTCAAATCTCAAGAGCTTTATCGTCAAAAGGGCTCTTTTTAGATGAGCATTCCTTATTAAAGTCCCCAGACAAAGGATCGTTTTCTCTCTCGTTCTGTTGCATAAATGCATGTAATTATATCTTTACAGCGATGAAATGTAATCCCCTGCATCCAGTTGTCAAGATGATGGCAGATATTGGACTCTCGTTTGACTGTGCAAGTAAGGTATAGTATAAAGGTTTTTTAAATCTTAATCTAAATATACTAAATTCTTTCTGCTACGTACGATACATCATACGTAGCTTGATGGCCATTCAAACATGTTAATGGTAAAATCGAAATGAAGAAAACAGAATAAAAACAGTTTTTCTGGGGATTGCTGGTACAAAACTAAAGACATATAAAACCATTCGGAATTCCACTGCATCGAAGAGGGCCATGATAATAACTGAGAAATTACGAATGAATATATGCAAAAGCGGATCAATATCGTTACGCAAAAATTTTGAGTATATTTGTTTATACGCTAAATTACAACTTGTACACAGTCATGCAGTATAGACAAGACGCCAGGGAAGGTTGTCAGCAAACTAAATGCAGCTATGTAGTTACTTCGCGACGGTTGTTTTCACTGCTTAAATCAAGATTGCTTGATCATTGACATTGCGACGACAAGTTGCTATTGTAGACGTGCATCCATTGCCCATAGCATACGTTCAGGACTGGCATTTATTCATCGAACGTATCCATACAATCCATTCACAGGGAATCCAATCACAATATGATGTTTTACCTTGATGCAGAGCGTTTACAATGCTCACTCCTTTGTCCCAAATTTTGACTCCTGCATGGGACTGCATCTTGTTATATACTGACATATATTTGACCAATAACTTTCCAAATAAAATGGCATTATGCTTTCCAATAACATAATGCTCAAATGATTGAGAAAATTCGTCAAAACAACAAGCGTCTGCTACCCCGGAAATATACTTCCAGGATCGATAACTGCAATAATCAAGTGGCTTGAAGTACTGTGCTTGGGAGTTGCGTCAGGATGTAGCATGGCCTGATAAAATCTGTTGGAGTCATATATAAATATATGAAAATATGAACAAATTGTCACGACAAGAAAATGATTTTTCAGTGGAACTTGATCTGTCTACAAAGAGAAGAATACTGGATTAGAGAATTGGGGACCGCAATACCCTACGGTTGCAATGAAAATATAAAAAATGTAGGTAATCTATCTAGTCCAGGATGCAGTTCGGAGAATGTGATGAATATATTGAATGGATGCCAACGCAGACCACTTAGTCATAGACATAGGCACTATACTGCCCCAAGTCTGCATGACATTTCAATTGATGGTCTTCTTCCGTTCATGACCATTCCTCTAGGCATTCATCACATTCGTACCAAACTGTATTCCTTGCCACTTTCAAAACTTCCTTCCTTCTACAAAACATGTTTAGCATCATCCGTAACTGACAGCCAATCCCTAGAATACAAATTAACAGCGATTGTTTTGGATATATCTAACCACCGACTATTCAAGCCTGTCATCACATCCGCCAACAAACCTGATAACCGGACATTTATCAAAATTCAATTCGCCAATAAAGGCTTGGACGCTGTAAATCTTGCTAACATTCTACACAGCAAAACGGTGACATCAAACATTACTCCTTATTCTAATGATCAATCAGTTCCACTTATATCATATTCCTACACTAAACCAATTGCAACTTCGATTTCCAATTACAAACGGGTATTGCGTGACTTCCAACTTGATGACTTTAAAGCCAAAACCACCAGATTGTGCTTGCTCCTCTTCCCCATTCAATTATAGTCCGGTTGGACACGTTATTACTGGTGACCTTGATATCGTAGACAACCTGAAACTACGAGATATCTTCTCAAAAGGTCCCAAATTCCGTGAGCCCCAGCACATCAACTGGAAGTACAATTTCAAGATTTTGATGGATGCAGTTGAAGACTATGCTAGGAAGTGGGCAAAGAAAGAGAAAGAGGACGTTGAGACATTGTCCGACTGGATCAGGTCCATAAAGTCATTAATTGCAAATCGCATCCGGCCCTTAAAAACAACAACGAAATCCAGAAATCCCAGTACATTTGAAGATCCCCTTGTAGTAAAAACTCTTTCCAACCTCCATAAAAATTACGTCATTGTTCCTGCAGACAAAGCTTCTAACAACATACTGTTTGTGTGTAAGAAACACTATCTCGACTGCTTGGTGAAGGAGATGGGCATCGACAGTTCATCTGGAAACCCTACTTATACCCCTACTACAATATCGAGGGATGAGATTGTAAAAAATCACACTTCAGTGTTAGCATCATTTGGCATAAAAGCCAATGATGAAAACAATCAACTCCCTTACATCTACTGGGTACCTAAACTACATAAGAATCCATACAAACAGAGATTCATTGCCGGGTCTTCCAGATGCACCACTAAACCTCTTTCACAGCTCCTAACTACTTTGTTGACCGCAGTCAGAGATGGCCTGAAAAATTACTGTAATAAAGCTTACTCCACAAGCGGTGTGAATCAAATGTGGATTCTTAAAAATTCCAAAGATCTCCTTGAACAGCTATCCTCAACCAGTCTTACCCATTGCCATAGCATCAAACTTTTGACTTTTCTACTCTTTATACAACCCTTGCACACAATAAACTGAAAACAGTAATTGCAGATTTAATACATCAATGTTTCTGCACTAAAAATGGAGAACGCAGATATACCTATTTAGTTATAGGGAAAGACCAGACATATTTTGTTAAAAACCACACTGATTCAAACATGAAGTACACTGAGACTGACGTAATCAAAATGTTAGAATTTTTGATCGACAATATTTTTGTCGAATTCGGAGGTCGTATTTTCCAACAGACAATAGGGATTCCCATGGAAGCAACTGTGCACCGCTTTTGGCTGACCTTTTCTCTTACTCGTACGAGGCTAAGTTTTTACAAGGGCTTATTCAAAGAAAAAAATACATTTAGCCCAGTCCTTTAATTTCAGCTTCCGCTACATAGACGATGTACTTTTTTTAATAGTCCTAAATTTAAGGATTATTTACATCAGATCTATCCCAATGAGCTTGAGATTAAGGACACCTACTTCAGCTTCGTACCTAGATCTTTTATTGTATATTGACGAAGATGGACGTTTGAAATCTAAGCTGTATGACAAGCGTGATGATTTTAATTTCCCAATAGTGAACTTACCCTTTCTTAGCAGCAATATACCTACCTCTCCAGCCTATGGAGTGTACATTTCACAGTTCATTCGTTACTGTCGAGCGTATAGTTTGTACAGTGATTTTTTGAACAGAGCAAAAACACAGTCCCAAAAGCTGCTTAGTCAGGGATTTGTTTAACCTATGTTAATTTCATCCCTCAAGAAATTCTTTGGCCGTCACCATAACATCATTGAAAGATATGACGTGTCAGTATCTCAAGTGAAAGTGGACATTTTCAGCTAGATTCACGTCTTCCTGGATTTGACTACCGACCTTGACATTTTCCTGGATCGACTCACTCACAGTGTGACGGGTGCTGTTAACAGAGCAGGACATGCTTACCCTTCCAGAGCACCTGATGTCACTCTCAATTTCACTGGAGTTTACACTGTGAGTGCCTTTGTTTTGAATGTTGTGATTTCTATTTCTGTGCTTTGTGTCTGTCTAACGTCATTGTTTTGTGTCTGGTGCCATTGTTTTCTGTGTTCTCGTTTTGGCCATGTCTTTGGACTTCGATTTTTGTGGATTTTCCTCCTTTGTTCCTTCGTCTACTGACGTTGTTCCATTATATTAAGACATATTTTTTAATGATTATATGATTTTTTTTATTTTCAATTCTGTTTTATTGATATAAAATATTTGAAATTGAATCAATCAATAAAATACCAATAAATATTTTTTTTTTATTAATGGCAGGAATGTCACGGCAAGTGCATAATTTAAGGTCTAAAATTTGAGAATTGGAAGCAATGTAGAAATATGTGTTATTCTCTGCATATAGTCAATTAGAGACTTTATCTCTCTGATGTAAACTTATAATACCAGTAACTGCTGGGAGAGGTTACTCAGTAGGGAAGAGTGCGGACGGATATTGTTACATCGCGGTCTAAATCGGAAAATACCCTTGGAGGGTATTTTTTTCTGAAACTAGTGCCTGTGGAATGGCACCGCGGCTGATAAAGTCTTCAAAAAGGGGTTCCAATGGAGTTCCGTAAAATGGGGTTCCAGTCAAATTTTCTCCAGTTTTTATTGAGTGTGCCAAAATTTTGCATGAAATTTTTAAAGTTTTGCAGAAAAAAATCACAGGGTCTATCCCGGAACACCTCCTCTGTGTGATCCGTTATACAACCGAATTGCCCTGAGTGGTCAGCGGACCAACCTTTCTGGCTTTCCTTTGAATGAAACCTTCTAAAATCGTACAGAAAAAACTGACGGTCACAAATAGTTTAAGGAAAAATAAGGTTTGTACAATTTTTGCTTTACTTTTGGGTAAAGATTGAATAATTTATTTACTGTTGCCCATAACTATTCTACAGGCGAATCATTACCGAAGCAAAGGTGCAGCTTTAAAGTGAGGTAAAACTTGAAAGATATACATATTTTATTTAATTAATTGGGTCAAGAAGATGCTGTCCGTGATGTTGTAAAAACCAATGCCAAACCCAATCATGTTATCTTACTTTGAAAAATCGGTAGAAAACAAAACTATCTCGTCAATAGTACAATGTAGTTGAAATTTAGAAGACGTTGCTCAGGATGTTGCTTCTTTTGTAAGTGATAAATATTTTCGGGTAGAAATATGTCTGGGGGATAGTTATTACTAGGAAACTAAAGTCCATGGAAAGACATTCCTGGGATAATGAATCCGGGAGGACAAATATTTCTAGGAAAATATGTCCTCAGACAACTATTCATAGTAACATATCTTTCTATTATATTTATTCCGTCTGGACAAATTTTCCTGACGGAAATATTTTACTACTACAGTACTTTAAATGAAAAAGACATTATAAAATGTTTTTACACGATTTATGCCTGTTTTTCATATTTTATGTCTCCTTCCCTTCCCCTTTATACTGAAAGATATCCCGAATGAAACAAGTGCCTGTGATTGTACCGTATATTTACACGCTTGACATGATTTCTATTTCTGTGCTTTGCATCTGTCTAGAGTCATTGTTTTGTGTCTGACATCATTTTTTTCTGTGTTCTCGTTTTGGCCATGTCTTCGGAATTCGATTTTGAAAATTTCACTCCTTTGTTCCTTCGGTATTCTACTGCCGTTGTTTGACAACGCATAACACAAGGAGTCACAGTTACATCACATCAGAGACATATAATTAAATGTCTCTGATCACATGAAAATATTCTAGCTGTAATATCCATTACCGGGTGGATCATTAGTCGTGCTTCACAAAGGGTTGTTCCAGTTGGGTTTAAGGAGAGTGTAGTTCCAGTGAATTTTTGTTGTTGATTTTTTTGCGTTTTTTCAGCATGATTTTTTCATTAAAAGGGGATCCATAAGCCAGATCCTCCCCTCTAGTTCTACCAATGCCATCTTCCTATTGTCCCTGATAAACACTGACAAAGGGAAGGCTTACAGTATACAACAGTTTTTCACCGGGTGAATTCAGCTTCGCTTCCACAAAGGTTATACCTATCCTCATATTAAAATGTTTTTACACGATTTATGCCTGTATTTCATATTTTATGTCTCCTTCCCTTCGTCTTGCATACTGAAAAATATCCCGAATGAAACAAGTGCCTGTGATTGTACCGTATATTTACACGCTTGACATTGATTTCTATTTCTGTGCTTTGTAACTGTCTAGAGTCATTGTTTTGTGTCTGACATCAGTTTTTCTGTGTTCTCGTTTTGGCAATGTCTTTGGACTTCGATTTTTGTAAATTTCACTCCTTTGTTCTTTCGGTATTCTACTGTCGTTGTTTGACAACGCATAACACAAGGAGTCACAGCTACATCACATGAACATATTCAAGCTGTAATATCCATTACCGGATGGATCATTAGTCGTGCTTCACAAAGGGTGGTTCCAGTTGGGTTTAAGGAGAGTGTAGTTCCAGTGAATTTTTTTGTTGATTTTTTGCGTTTATTCAGCATGATTTTTTTTTCATAAAAAAGGGGGTCCATAAGCCAGATCCTCCCCTCTTGTTCTACCAATGCCATATTACTATTGTCCCTGATAAACACTGACAAAGGGAAGGTCTATAGTATACAACAGTTTTTCACCGAGTGAATTCAGCTAAGCTTCGCTAGTTCGTTCATTAGTCCGAAGGTACATTAGTTAAAAGATGTATTGTTCCGAAAGTCTAATGAATCGTATATGATGGTTTGATAACTTATAATTTCCATCCATGAGACTTTTTAAGAAAGCGGCACAATTCACGACCTTCAGCGTACCATATTGAAATCTGCAATAAAAAGTAAGGGTTACCCTGCTTGTTTTATGTGGATTTAAGGTCAAAGTTTGTTCACTTATAGCCACTTTAGCTAACCTAACCCAAAGGGTCAGTGTGAGCTATTGCTATCACTTGGCATTCGTCGTCTGTCCATCTGTTAACTTTTCAAATTACATCTTCACCTTTGAAACCACTGAAGCAAATTCAACCAAACTTTACTGGAATGATTTATGGAAAGTTTTTACAGAGATTGCTCATTTAGCTCCGATCTAAAAATGGGGAGGGGGAGGGATGCTTTTGACGATTACGTAAATAGATAATTATTGTTTAATCTTAGTGCCAGTGACAATAACTATTCTAATCCAATAAATAATTAAATTTTTATTTGAAGAATAAATTTTTGTTGCAAATTCAAATTTTAATAATCTGACGTTACTTTTGATGTAAATAGACCAATTGTTCGAGATTTTCATGAAAATAATTTTTTTTTGCAGAATCACCCAAGCCCCAGCCCCCCCTCCCTGAAAATCACATGGGTGTCCCTTAATAGGTCTAGAGAGCTTTATGATTGCAAAGCTGGATTTGTTTTCAAGCTGGGGTCTACATCATAAGTAGAGGATTTCAAATCTTCAGTGCAAGAGTTTATCAGTAAAAAGTAAGACAATCATTAGGGTAATTCGCCCTTAAGTTTCTACCCTTTATTTGCAATACTATAACTGTACCTACAACACAACTGATATCGGTTAGGTGTCCCCCTGGACTTAATCCATCAATTCAGTGTTCTAGTTTGTCAATTAAATCTTTTTCATGGTTCTTCCCGACTGTTGATAAATGGCCGCATTTTATAAAACAGACCTTTTACCAAACTGAATTTCTTTTGTAAAAATATAATCTTTTTGGGAGTGTCTGTCTCAAGGGCACGTGTAGTTTTGACTGTACGACTTGAAGGCGTATGTGTCGGACTTCAGGGCGTGTGACTTACGGACGAATTACCCTAGTCACTATATTGGATATCCAAAACAACTTCAGCATTTCATCGACTGTCACGTTGCAAAATTAAGTACGTTTCCTTTACATACATGTATGCACATTGATCAGCATATATTGCGATGAAACTAATGCACACGTATTGCACTGCATTAGAAAAAAAAAACTGATATGCATGTCTAGTCTTAATGACTTCGGCATAGCCACAAAAAGAAACCTTCGCAGTCCACGTTTTCTACAAATAAACGAAAAGTAAAATTATTCCCCCTTCGAGAGCAGTTGCGCTTACGAGGCAATCTGTGGATAAAAAAAATAATAAAAAATCCAATTATCTCCCCTTCGTGGTGTCGGACAATAATCATATTCCTTCATGCACATCTGCATATTGTTTTACCTTTGTGTATAGTTACACCGGGTTCCTAGAGGGTAATCGTGGACAGACAGAAATACATGGTGATTTCTATATACATCCTAAACTTTGTTTATGGGGAGTATTATTATGCCTAATCGAAATTATAAATATGCCTAGAATAGCTAGAACAGTTATGCCTCGCTTAAAGTGGTTTTGGTTCAGGATAGGCATATTCTTCAGGCTTGTCATAATGAAAGTTGAGGTAAAGCATAATTATTATACATAAGGCTAGGCATAACAGCCATTTGAATTTTACAGATATGATCAAGTTTCGCCTATATTTCTGAATTGTAGCCGAAAATTGGCCTTCGGACTATTGAACCTTCGGACCAATGGACCTTCGGACTAATGGACCTTCGGACTAATGGACCTTCGGAACAATAGGTCTTCGGACTACTGGACCTTCGGTCCAATTTGCCTTCGGACCAGTGAACCTTCGGACTATTGCACGGTCCCAAAAGAGCGGTCCCCAAAGAGCGACGGCAATATAGAATTTTCTACGAACAGTGCGTTTTTAAAACTGATCAATTCTCTTCTAACAGTCTTTAGCGATACCATTTAAGCGTTTCATTTTTCTACGGTATACAAGTGTTCCACAGAATAAAAAAAACAGTAGTATCCGACCTGATACATTCACTAATATGCATTTTAACGGATTACTGCGGTATTTTGGAAATCAGAAAAGATGATACATATCTTATAAAGAACGGAGTGATCAAACATTTGATACACTGAATAGAAAAACTTTCGTCAAATTTTGAGACCTTTTTTATTTGGGCCTTGATTTTCCATATATTTGCGCATTTTTGTTATCTGAACATTTTCATTTTGATGACACTTCATTTGCAAGGACAAATCGAAGCTGAGATAAGTAAGTATTCGTTAGTATGAATGAATGAACTTTATTCTCATTAACTATAACATAGTTACAGAGAAGCAAACTAATACATACAGAATAATATAAAACAAGTTACACATGTGTGGAATATAATTATAAATATTGATACATGTATAAATCAAAATAAACATCAACCTGGAGGAGAAACCTTCTTTGTTATTATTTTGATGAATCTTACTAATTTTTCTAATATTACATAATTTTTGGAGTTAAATAATTGATTATACTTGATTATATTTGCATTTCTACAAAAATATTCAGGTAACAATTTCTTTCTATCACTTTTAACAAAGGAACAAGTGAATATATAATGAAATTCATCACCGATGTTGGTGGAACCACAGAGAGGACACAGTCTCTCTGATCTTGGAACACTGTGCCATCTCCCAGTCTCCACCGGCAGTCGGTGATTTCCACATCTGAATTTACAAAAAATATAAACTTGATTTCTCGGGAGAATATTTATATAATTTTCAAAGTTTAAATTTTCTTTGAAAATCTTATAACATATACCCTTTGCGCTGTTATTCATTTCAGATAGCCATTCCGGTCTAAATTGATCCTTTAAACATTGTTCAAAAGTTGTAATTATCCATACTTCATTATATAAATAGGGATTTTCAAATACATAAGAAAGGCCACAATCATCAAAAATACTCTTTATAAAATCTAACCATTTATTCTTAAAACCTTAATTGTATACATAAATATATACTATCTTATATAATATACTAGAAATTTTATGTTCATTGCTGTTTAGCAGACGTAACCAATATTTGACCATTTTAATTTTAATCAAGATCAAAATAGGAAAACGTTCCAACTCTCCATAAACCATGAAACTTGGAGTTGATTGCTTTAAACGTAATATGTGTTTACAATAGTATAAATGAATCCGTTCGTTTCGAAGCCCCATATTTCAGACCCATATAATAATATTGGAGCAATCATTTTATCGAACATTTCCATTTGGCATTTAATTTGTAAGTGATTTGATCTACATTTTCTAATAACCGCATACATAGCTTTTTTCGCCTGGTTCTTAACATAATTTCGGGTTTTCAGAAAAGATCCTGACTGAGAAAAGAATACATCAAGATATTTATAATTAGTACCTAATTCAATTTTTTCACCGTTTATGTAAAAGTAAAGATTTTGTGGGAGACGACCTTTAGAAAAAACCAAAACTTTGGTCTTCTCTATGTTTATTTTAAGTTTCCATCTATTGCAATATTCATAAAAAGCATTCAAAAGACCTTGTAAATCTTCTTTACACTCCCCTAATAATATCGTGTCATCAGCGTAAAGCAAAAGGAATATTTTCAAATATATATTAAGCTCATGTTCTATATCTGTAGAAACTGATTTCATTCCATTGATATCTAAGCTTTCTAGATATTCATGCAAGTCGTTTAGGTATAGTGAAAAAAGCAAAGGGGAAAGATTTTTCTCCTTGTCGAACACTTATTTCACTAAAAAATATATTTGAAGACTGATTGTTATGAATAACACGAGATTTAACATCACTATACATATTCTTAACCACTCTAAGGAAATTCCCATTTATATTATTTAAAAGTAATTTATTAAGCAAAGAATTTCTGTGTACGGAGTCAAACGCCTTTTCAAAGTCCACAAACACACAATATAGTTTTTTTCATTCTCATGAAAAGCAACTGAAATAAAGTATATAATGAGAAAATGTGATCTAAAGTGGTATAATCTTTCCTGAAACCAGCCTGGTTTTTGTTTAAGATATTCCAATTGTCAATGAAATCAGTTAATCGTTAATTCAATACAGAAGTAAATATTTTTCCAAGGCATGATAATAATGTAATAGGTCTATAATTTTTCGCTTCAAACATTGAACCTTTGTTTTTAAAAATAGGAATAATATTTCCTATCTGCCAAGCTTCTGGCAATATTCTTGTATCAAAAATAATATTAAATAATAATGTATACAAATCAATCATTTTATCAAGAGAAGATGCACTATATTCATTTAATATTTTATCTTCGCCAGGGGATTTGTTATTTTTTGCTTTTTTGACAGCCCTTGCAATCTCTTCCTTAGTAATAGCTCTATTCAGTGTATCATTTAATGGTTCAGTAAATATGTCAGGGTCAATATCAAATTCATCATCAAAATTATTTTTATTTAATTCTTTGAAAAAAATCATACAGGCTTTCAATAGGTATATCGCTCTGTAGTCTTTTTTCATTTTTATTAAAAACTTTCCAAAATTCTTTGGGGTTTGAAGTTTTTAAATTTTGCATATTCTTACTAAATGCATCATTATAATTTTTAATACTAACATCCATTATATTTTTGTAAAATTTCTCACTTCTTCTAAGTCTTTCCTTAAATATATTCGACTTATAATTTTTGTATGATCTTTGAGATTTTCGCAACACTTTTTTTGCTCTTAAGCAATCAAGAGTGTACCAATCTTTATTGTTTTTCTTACCATTTGTATTTATATTTCTTCTGTGAACCCTTGTGCCAAAAGTTTCTTTGGCACTATCGATAAGTATATTTGAAATTTCATAAACAATATTATCAATTTCAGACTTTGAAAAATTGTCTTTATCTATCTGTGATACAGTCAAATTCAAAGTCTGTAGTCTGGTTTGATCTATATTTTTTCTAAAATCACCAACTTTTTCATAACTCCATTTATTAATTTTTTTCCGTTCTAATATTATCATGCTCAATATTTTCATGAATGGGTAACTGTGATTTTGCTACCATCAAACACAAAGGTGAATGAACATCAGAATACAGATTGGAAAATTCTAAAACATCAAAATATTCTATGTGTTTCATAAATTGAGATGTATACATAATATAATCAATCATACTATTACTTCGACTAGTTGGTTTACCATTCAGGTCATTTCCAAATCGTCCATTTAAAATATATAACTTATTATTTCTACACAAATCAATTAATTTTCTTCCATAAACATTTACAACAGTATCATAACTATTTCTATTCCTTGGTATATTTAAATTATCTAATACATGTACAATTAATTGTCTTCCAAAAACATTTACAACAGTATCATAACTATTTCTATTCCTTGGTATATTTAAATTATCTAATACATATACATCTGTGAAATCAATAAACTCAGAAAAATCATTCATCAAAATATCCTCAAAATCATCATTGTCATCATAAAAATCAGATAAATTTCCAACTCTACTATTAAAGTCGCCAAGTAAAACAACATAACTTGATTGTAATGAAAGTTTTTCACATTCCAATTCTATTTCTTCAAAAGCATCATCCGATGCGTATTTAGTATTTATTGGTGGTATATAAATAATACCAAAATATACATCTTCATTTATACCAAAAACAATCTTATCAACCTTAAACCAAAGAACATATTTACATTCATTTTCTACAATTTTAATATGACTCTCCAAATATTTCTTAAAACCTAAAGAAATACCGCCTGATCTATAGTTTGTCACAGAACGTCTGTTTTTGAAAACAAAGATAAAATCATCACTATTAATCAAATCACAATCATCTAATTTTGTTTCTGTAAGACAGATAATGTCAAAATCTTTAATTAGAGATTTAAACTCGGGATAGTTATATCTATTTTTTAACCCAAATACATTCAATGACAATATATTAACACCTTTTGTATTTAATGTTTTATTTACATTTAAGTGAAGGTCACGTGTGTTAAACGTTTGGGAAAATTTTGTAACGGGTGTTTTATTTCCTCCACGGTTGACCTATCTACGAGATTGGAGTACAAAACGGGGCATTTGTCTATTGGTCTCCTTGGGTCGAGCACCTTGTTATTCGTATCGTACACGAGTGTTTGTCTCCATTGCTTCCTCTGATTCTGGTGGAAATACTTCAACTCCTTCTACGAACAATCGGTCTCTTTTTAAAAACACCTTTTTCTTTTGTCTTCTTGCCTCTTGGAAATGGGGCCATAATAGTTTTCTCCTGTCATTGATTTCTTTCGGGAACTGTTCAGATATTCCAAAAGATGTCCCTTTGAGTTCCTTTGCAGTTTTACGAACTAATTCCCACTGTTTAAAATTTCGAAATCGACACACTATCGGCTTTGTTTTCAATTTAACTCGCCCTGAATGATTTTCTTTTTCAATGTACAATTTTCCAAAACGGTGTGCCCTTTCGTATTCCGGTAGCGTTTCCATTTTCAATTGTTCCTTCATAAATTTGTCGAGAATCTTTTCGGTCATATCGGTCGTTTCTTCGTCTTCAATTGGAATCCCCGTGAAAATTAAATTGTCCCTCATGGACCTAGTTTGTAGGTCCAGATGTTTGTCATATAAATCATCGAGATAGATCTCTCTGTACTCTACTAACGGTATCGCTTGTAAGCTCATTTTCTTCACGAATCGCAGTCACCTCGTCTCTTACATTTTTTGTTTCAGTCTTATTTTCTTCAAACATTTCAATTATGAAAGTCATGCCCTTTTCAAGTTCATCTACTTTTTTTGTCACCCTGTCCACTGTTTTTGTCAGGTTTTCTACTGTTCTATCGAACTTATTTAATTTCTCTGTTAGTGTGTCTATGGCTTTCATTTTATCAAACATTTCATTTATTTTACACATTAGATTGTCAATTTTACAATTTACATCTATCATTGGATTAAAGGATTGTGGAGGCATTATTTGTTGCACTTATGGGGTACTTGTATAGAATCCTTGGGATTGGGGTGATTGATGTAAAGGCTGTTGCTAACCGGCATTTGTTGAATTTGCTGTCTACAACTATCTTGTGACAATGGGGATGAATCATACACAGGAACGTTAAAAACGGACATACTTGTACACAGATTATAATCGGGGGTTGAGTTTTTGTTTACATTTGTATGGTTACTTTGATTTGTGTTCACCTTCTTGTTCGGTTTCTCTCAACTCAAATTTATATTAGTGGTTTTCCTCTTTCTGATTTTCTTTGCATTTTTTGTTTTTGGACCCATCTACACATTTTAGAATTATTGTCCATCACTTAAGCAGAAATTATCACATCAAAGTCCATAATTTTCGAAAAAAATTTGGAGCAAGAAGTAAACACTTCATGTCTTCCACACATGCGCACCACAGTTTTCTGTATGTTGTATTTATTATACTACATCACTATCCTAATGTGATTTAATTAACAGAATGAAATCCAGCAAGTCCTGGACCTAGGTTTACATCCATCAAGAATTATATATGCTAATACCTGTAAACAGGAATCTTTCCTAAAATACGCTGCTGAGAAAGGTGTTGACTTAATGACGTTCGACAATGTAGATGAATTAGTGAAGATTAAGAAAATTTACCCAGAAGCAAGGTTAGTGCAATCACATATGATACTCATCTTTAACATTAAGGTAAACTAATTGTGTTTATGTGAAGGCGTTGCCAATAGACAAAAACTTTGCTTTGGAGTAGTTGTAATTAAACCGAGTTAAAGTGCATTAAAGTGCGTTTTTCGCTGTCATAGTTTTTATTAGTCTTGACCTCGCTCAAGGTCATATAAGGCGATTGTAAATGAAAAATACCGAAGTTGCATAAAAACAGTAAATTTCGTTATGCTGTACACGTGTTTCAACGAGTAACCTCTCATCAGCAGCATTAAAATCTAATAAAATGGAAAGGCATAATCCAAAAGTAGTCCAAAAGAAGTACTCATTTCCAAAAAAATATCGAAATAGGAAGCCAAATCCAGTACCAAGGACATCTACAGAGTTCCATACACGGAATGAAGCCTCGGTATTCTTAAATGGTTGGGATTTTGATAAAAAACAGTAAATTTCTGTATAACATGCAAGGTATAATTTTCATGTCAGGCAATTCTGGGCTGGTGAATACCCTCGGGGACCTCTGGTCCACCAGCGATAGCATCGGACCAATGGTTCAAATACAAAAAATACCAAAGTTACATAAAAACAGTAAATTTCGTTATGCTGTACACGTGTTTCAAGGAGTAACCTTTTAAAACATTATTTGAACTAAGCACAAGTGTGACTGAGAACAATTATTTGGCACATGTTTTTCACTATTAAAAAAGATGTGTGCAACAAATATTGTGACATTTGTTAGATATTGACATTGAAGACTTATGTGAAAAACTTCGGTTTCCGCACAATAATTGTTGGTGTTTGTTGATAAGGGGGGGGGGGGGGGCAAAAATTTAAATGATTCTTGCGTTTTAAATTTACAACAACATCCAAATACAACATATTAATCATTGGCCAATGAACCTGTCGTCGACACTGAATGAGCCCAAGGTTATTTTTTAGAAATAGTACATGTATCTTTTATTTTTATCTTTTCATTATGGGACTTCATTACTTGCTATTAAACCTTTTACGTAATCTTTGCATTTAAATTAAGAACAATTAAGATTTTTGTAAAACAAAATATGGCTTGTTCATTCGTGTTAAGTTAAGAACTGCTGATTATTTCCTTACACAATGCTTCTCTTTCTGTAAAACACACAGGGTAATTCGAAAAGAGAAAACAGAAAAACATTGGTCCATTTGAAAGATATAGAGCTGAAAAAAAACCCAAGAAATCAAAGGGATATTAAGGTAGATCGACACTTATACCCGGCGCATTCGATTGGCGCATTTGCGAAACACAAGTCGGATGCGGAATTGACTTGATTTTCAAGCCGGAATATTCCCATGAGGTTTGGTGTTGTTGATCGCAATTCAAGGATTATATTGCAAAAGTGAAGTTGAATTTTTCCAATTTCAGGCACCTTTTCAAAGCCCCAAATTTCGCTAGAATATGTTAAAATAGAAGCTATCAAAGAGTAAAAAATATAAAGTTGTAGGTCTAACGGATACATTATTATTATTATTATTTGTTTTGATAAAGTGTGAACAATGCATTTTGAGCTAGTTCTGCTGGTTGTCTCTAGCTTTAGCAAAGTAGTACCGGTATAGTTCAATTGCAAACCATGATGAGTGTAAAATATTTTACGAAAGGATACGGAGTAAACGAACATGAGACCATAACACATATGCTAACTCCAACTGCAATAATTTCAATGAACCGCATGGCCACCCCGGAAATTCATCCCCCACCAGCAGCACCAGAACCCAAACAAAGGAAACCCCAAACCTCAAAAAATGCTAAAATGCACAAAACCAAACGAAACCCGAACAAACAGTAATATCAAATACAGCTAAGGACAAAACTACGACGGTTGAAGTTAATCCTTCGGTTTTAGAATTTACATAAATTTAGATAATAGTAATTGAACAAAGTGTACACATGAGATATTATCTCATGTTCAAGTACACCATATCTAAGAAAAATAAAGAGCATACATCTCTAGATGTATCACATATATAAGCAAAGAATTCCACTCAACCTGGTGCTAGAGCTGTCTTGAATCACTATCAGGTATAGGCAAAGCTAATTGTTAAAGGCCTCATGTTGACTTCAAGATGAAGAACAACAAAAAAGTTTTGCTTGGTTCTACCAGGTATTTGTAGAGACTCCGTTTCTTGAACATTTACTCCATATCCTTTCGTCGTCTATGTATATTCCTTAGTTTTTTTTCAAATCTTGCTTCTTTATTTCCTTTATTTCAAAGCAGAGTTTTGTATTCAAGGTTCAGGAATAGCATACCAGCACCAATATAAAAAGATTTTGATAGTTGACTGTTTCTTTACAACACATTTTCAGATTAATTCTACGCCTTCTTCCCACTCAAAAATTTAGAGTTGAGCACGAATTTGGAAAGAAATTTGGCTGCCATCCTACACAAGTATATAGATTACTATTAGCAGCAAAAGATCTCCAGTTAAATGTTGTTGGTATCAGGTGGGTTATTAACATGCCATAATGGAAGGTCGTCTGGCACCAAAATAGCCAACATAGTATATGTACATAAGATAGGGTGCAAAGTAAAGTTAATATTAAAGGCTGATGTTCGTCTAGATAATTTGAATAACTTATTTTTCTTAAATGCGATCAAATCCAAAACAACGCGACTAGCCGAAAAGGAAAAAAATAACAAAAAGGGTTAAAAAATAATGAAAATTTCAGCTAATTACAAAGATTTGAACGCTCGTACTCTATAGGTTTCATTAAGGTATTTTCTTTAGATCTCAAATCTTTTCAAATTATGCACGGCTGGGCCAGTGATAATATCTTAGTTTTAAGATGGTTGTTTTTATTGCTTTTTCGTTGCTGATAAACATCTAAACATTTTGAGAGATAAAAATATCATATTTGAACTATCATTTGTTTTGTTGAAATGTGCATCGAGTTGACCGATATATTATCAACGGTTACATTGTAACCGATATGCCGTCCGACAGATAGACTGATGTAGGGATAGACAAGTTGTCATTATTTAGGCATTAAGATGCAATGCTAGGAGTTTAATGGGATTATTTTATTAATAAACAGAACACAAGTACAATGCAAGCCTAATTTTACGGTTAATTACAGTAACTTATTTATTTATCTATCTATATAGTTGAATATTGCATTTTATCCCCGGACCAGAGTTGTTTCAATATTATTCCTTTCCATTTGTATTATTTCTTATAATTTATTGTTCTATCAATGCAAAATAATAGAAACTTACAAGGACATGTCACTTTATTGTTCGGGCTTCCAAATTCCATTATCTATATTCAAAGCTTTCACATTGGATCTGGTTGCCTTGATGCAATGGCGTATGAAAGTGCTATTCAACATGCACGCAAGGTTTGGGATATTGCTCTTGATATAGGAATCCATATGCACATTCTAGACATTGGCGGTGGATTTCCTGGACATAAAAAGTCTAATAATGAATTTAAAATGGTATGTATACACAAAATGCTTGTTCTTAAATTTTAGACATTTATTTTTAATACCATTTTTTTGCCATTTCAAAATATAAATATGCATACGTAATTTCTTCAAAGAGCTAATGTAGTTGTCCACGAGACTGATTTCGAGAAAATTTCATTAGTAGTTGCTAATTATGGAATTTCAGGATAAAACTATTAACATAAACTGTTGACACAGAATATGTCTCGCCTTACCTATGCATCGCATGAATGTACACATTTATCTTCAGCAGCAGCCATGATAACAAAATGTAGGTCTTGATTTGTGTGCAGTACCTGCTTGCTAAAATCTTCATATGATTGTTCAAGCATGATAAAGGGGTCAATGCAACAATCTAAATGTGTATAATTTTAAGGATGCAGCTGCATGTCAAATATCGAGTGGGTGCAAAATTTCAATGTCGAAGAGCCTGACTGCGGGGTCAGTCATGAAATGCCACTTAAACTAATATCAATCATGATAATGTAACTGCATACCACAGATCAATGGGCTACTATGAGTGGTTGATGTTAAACAGACCCAAGAAAAAACTTAAACATTTGATAAACAGTACAAAATTTCAAAGTCAGTGAACATGACAACGGGGGTATAGATATAAAACGCCACTGAAACTGATATGTACTGATGCTAATGCAACTGCATACCAAATATCAATAAGCTAGCATAGGTGGTTGATGTTAAACAGACTCAAGAAAAAACTTGAACATTGATAAACAGTGTAAAATTTCAAAGTCAGTGGAGCATAAATGCGGCGGCATAGACATAACAGGCCACTGCAACTGATATGTACTGATGCTAATGCAACTGCATACCAAATATCAATGGGCAACTATGAGTGGTTGATGCTAAATAGATACAAGAGAAGACTTTAACATTTGAAAAAAAACATTTCAAAATTTCAAAGTCAGTGTCATGACTGCGGGGGCATATACATAAAACGACACTGAAACTGATCTGTACTGATGCTAATGCAACTGCATACCAAATATCAATAAGCTAGCACAGGTGGTTGATGTTAAAAAGCCCCAAGAAAAAAACTTAAACGATTGTGGACGCCGCCGCCGCCGGAACCACCATACCTTTATCTCCCTTTTATCGACTTTCTTCGAAGGCTCGACAATTAACATTCAAAATCATTGTAGACTTCTAACTTGATAACATATTGTTGCTTTTCACTCGATCTCAAGGACTTGGTCTTTGCTTCGACACAATTTTGCAGCTCCATATATGCTGAATATGTTTCGTGTTAAGTCTTGGTTACTTAGAGAAAGATAGGCAATAATAGAAGCCAGTAGTTTTCAAGAGAATGGGGAAGTGGTGCAAAAAATGTTAAAAATGTTTTTTTTATTTTAAGATAGCATCAATTATAAACAGTTCCTTGGAAAAATATTTTCCTGACGACATACGAGTAATAGCAGAACCAGGACAGTTTTATGTTCGCTCTGCTTTCATTGTTGCAACAAACATCATTGGCAGGAGAATTGTTGACTACAACGAGGAGAGTATGCATTCTTTAGTATATTACTATATATTTATAACTTAAGCAGTTGCTTATCTTAATTAGCCATGAGTGCTACAAGCTACTTTTAACAAAGCATGTTTCTCGCTAAACGTTGTGTCTAAATACCTTATTACCTCCATTTGAAATTCTTGAGATTGCGCATGCCTCTCTGAATACATCTACGGTAAATAATAGCTCTAAAATAAAAGTCGGATTTTCTGGTCCGAAATTATATGAGATGATCTGGTTATATATGTATGAATCATTGAGTATCTATATTTTACCAAATTTTGTTTAAAACTAAAAGTATCTCCCTCATGCATAGCTCTGTCCTTAGCTGAATTTTGGCTATTCTACACTGAAAAAAATGACGTTTAGGTTTTAAGCACATTTAAAACATGTTTAGCCCTAAACACGGTCAGGATTGTGTTTAATTTCTAAGCACTTTATTGCTGAAATATGTTTAGTGCTAAACACGTTTAGGATTTAAACGTGTTAAAAGTGATAATCATTTTAGTTTAACACATTCTAAGCATATTCTAAGCGTCTACACACTTTCTAAACGTGTTGAGAGCTAAACGCGTTAGACAATTCCTATGAAGAGTTGTTGTTCGTGTAGAGGGCGCTGTAATCTTTCTTTGTTTGGTTTTGAAAATAAACGCGAGGAGCTTGTTGTCTTTTGAAGGGGAGATATTGCTACATTACAAATTATTTTGCTTTAAAGGTATGTATTTGAAAATATTTTGATATTTATTTAGAATTTTGATGTTAATTATTATATTTTATACATTAATTCCTTTTTATGCAGTAAAAACAATGTACATTTGTACTAAGATTGCCTGGTATCCCGGTGTTGGTACTTTTCGTTACAATTTCCGAGAAAGAATGGAATAGATTTTTCATCATATTCACTATTATACGAAGAGATTACATCCTATTTTTGCATTTACATATGCATAATTTATTAACTTTTGTTTTATTTTTTTATGTCTTTCAGGTAATGGAGGCTGCTGTTTTGGATTTGAATTGCATCACTTTTTGAGCTTAAGCAAGACCAAAGCAATGAATTTTGAAATATTAAATAAATAAAATAAATGACTTAAACTAAAGTAACAAACAACGGCAGTAGAATACCGAAGGAACAAAGGGGTGAAACTCACAAAAATCGAAGTCCAAAGACAGGGCAAAAACGAGAACACAGAAAACAATGACGCTAGACACAAAACAATGACGCCAGACAGACACAAAGCACAGAACCAGAAACCACAACATTCAGAACAAAGGCAAAGTCACACCCTATAAAAAACCCTTAGCACTTTCTAAACATGATTGTTTAGATTCTAAGCACATTGTAAACGTAGTTAGATTTTAAACGCGTAATTTAAAATCTAACTACGTTTACAATGCTTTTTTGGCTTTAAAAAAGAGGTACAAAATTGTGCTTGCATTACGTTTAAGATCTAAAAGCCATTTTTGGAGTGTATTTGGATTATTTGAGTTTTTTGTTCTCTATCAGCTTTTACACGTTTTTCTGTTAAAGGACTTCCAAATGTTTTGGTTTGATCTGCACTGACGGGACATAAGTTTTTGTTATGCGCATACGCAGAAATAAATTCACAGTAACTTCGGTATTTTGTTATTAATCTGATATTTAGTAACAAAATATATATGGTTAAGGGGTAGTAATATCACAAGATAAAATAATATCAATGTTTATTACATACTTAGCCAAGATATGTTCTTTTTTGCATATGTAATACAGCTGGAAGTTAACAGTCCATATCATACACTCAGTCTGATATGCCCAAATCCGACCGCCTCGATCTGAAATATCCATATCAGACCGGTGATATGGTTATTTGTGCCCAGATGTGATGATAAATGCTAATTTGAATTATATAATAAACAGATTAAGACATGGCATTTCCATATCAGCACGGTTATCGTCCCTCGATCCATATTAGCCCTCGGCTGGCGCCTCGGGCTGATATGGGAGTCTCGGGATGATAACCGTGTTGATATGGAAAAGGTCATGTATCAATCTCTATAGGAGCTTTCGCCGTGGCGTCACAGGCCTGAAAAATTTACCTTGGTTGGCAAGAAATCGTTGTCACTGATTAGGCTCATAAAATTGTCATTTTCAATTGACAAGTAAGAATTTGATATTTGATGTAAATTTATAATTCTTTTTGATCGTAGTTACGGAATCTTTACACTTTTACAGGATGTAAAAAATTACATTTGTTTCCGTTTCAGTGCTTTTAAAATTGTGTATTTGTAAACCATATAAATTTTCAAAAATTTCACAATTTTGAAATGCACATTGGAAAATATTTACCCATTTTTAAAAAAAAAAAGAAAATCGGTAGAAAAAATATGAATATCTCAATGTTTAACATGCATTTTACAGATCCAAAATCGTGCATATAATAAAAAAGTTATCAACGATCAAAAATTCTATTGCAATGCTATATTGTGGTAATTCTTCAGCTTTGCCAACCAAAAATGCTAATTTGCATATGTAAATTAGATTTTGTGACATCACTTATTGGATTCGCGGAAGCTCCTATATATTGATTGACACCGGTATACCATAATACCGACGAGCATAATGAAAATAAAGGTTTCGAATAAAAGAAGATTTGTATTGTTTTATTAGATTATTTTACCTTTTGTGACATATTTAATGGTTTGATAAATAATAGTTTCACATTGAAATGTGAAAATAACAACAATTTTTCATTTGTGAAATCTCCTGTTAGAATTCATTTAACTGCGTAAAATATTTTTACATGCAATATACCGAGTGCTATTGTTTTTTCTTCTTCACTACATTTAATTTCCAAATGCATCGAAATCCCAGTACATTTATGTCGGAAAATTGACCTTTTTTCCAGTTTATCTCAAGTTTAGAGATTTTTATAACAAATAAAGAGTATCTGATTATGGCGATACTTTTAAGACAATACATGTCTTGTCCGAAAAGCAACATTTTTCAATATTTAAGGCTTAGAATTAAAAAAAAATACATATACCGTAATTAATTTAGGTATTTTTTTCAAATGTTTAGTGAATATATAACAAAGTATATTTGAAATAAATAACATTTTTTAGATTCAGACACAAAGTTCATCATAAAATTGGTAAAGTATGAAGCTCATTGATATATACATGTATACCCAGGGAATTCTCATTCCTAGAAATGTCTAGAAAAAAGAATAACTGTTTTCCTCTTATAACGAAAGGCATTATTTTCATATTTTCATGAAACGGGTTGTTATGTATAAATTTCATTTTGGACTGCTTTCAACTCATTTCAGATGGCAAATCGAATGAAAATGGAAAAAAGTCTATAATGTATTATATCAACGATGGCACACATGGTAGTTTTCGGTGCATTTCGACAATTCTGTCCTTCTCAAACCCAACTGCATTAATTGTAAGTATGCTTTAATGACCAATACAAATGTATAAACAAAATAATATCAGAAAACTCTTTTGTTACTTGGACATACAAAACTTAATGTTGAAGAATTGGCTGGGACTTTCGTTTGTAGCTCACCTGACCCGTAGGGTCAGTGTCAGCTATTGCCATCACTTGGCGTCCGTCGTCCGTTAACTTTTCACATAATCATCTTCTCCTCTGAAACCACTGAAGCAAATCCAACCAAACTTTACAGGAATGATGTATGAATGGTCCTTTACAAAGGCTGGTCATTTTGTATTGATCCGATAAAAAACATGGCCGCCAGCGCGGAACTTAGGTTTAACATTGTTTAACATGGGAAAAATCATATTTTCATCTTCTGCTCTGAAGCGACTGAAACCAATTCAACCAAACTTTACAGGAATCATGACCTAAAGGTCCTTAACAAAGATTGTTCATCTCATTCTGATCCGATGAAAAACATGGCGGCCAGCATATAACATAGTGTAACATAGGACCCTATGGGAAAATCACATCTTCATCTATTTCTCGGAAACCGCTGAAGCAAATTCAACAAAACTTTACAGGAATGTTGTATGGATGGTCTTTTACAACGATTGCTCATTTCGTTCTGATCCAATAGAAACATGGCCGCCAGTGTGGAACTTAGGTTTAACATTGGACCCTACGGGAAAAATCACATTTTCATCTTTTCCTTTGAAACTGCAGAAGCAAATCAACCAAACTTTACAGGAAGAATGAATAGAAGGTCCTTAATAAAGATGGCTCATTTTGTTACAATCCGTTAGAAAACATGGCTGCCAGCACGGAACAGATTTTATCATCGGGCCCTATGGGAAAATCACATTTTCATCTACTCTTCTGAAACCACTGAGGCAAATTCAACCTAACTTTAAAGGAATGATGACTGAAGGTACTTTACAAAAATTGCACATTTCATTTCAATCCAACAAAAACATTGCCTCAAGTGCAGAACATAGTTTAACATTGGAGCCCAGTATGAGAAAACCATCCTTTTCTTCATCTTCTCCCAAAACAATTAAAGCAAATTATACTAAATGTATAGAAGGTCCTTTGCAAAAATTACTCATTTCAATAGGATCAGACAAAACACACGGGTTCTAATTGAAAACATACCTAAACAACCTGCCATATTGGTAAAAAACGTGATAAATTTTGGTCATGCATGGCATAGAAGCGTTTTGTCAGGTGAGCGATACAGGCTCAGTCTCTGAGCCTCTAGTTTTCTATTATTCACCCTTATGATGTATTCTTCGCACGAATAACTATCTATTGTATGGTACACAACGAGACCAAAAGCTGGAGTCCGATGTGAATTAGTAATGTCAATTTTTTTTTCGCCAAGCATAAGGTAATATGTATGATGTCTTATCACCTTTTTGACGATTTTTTGCCCACAGTGATATCGTGTTGGCTTTGATTAATGTCAGCAATTACCGTTTTAACTATTTCAANCCCCCAATCCCACAACTGGAGAAATGGAATTATTAGAAAACAACATATAGTGCACATCTATGATTTGTAATAATGGTCCAGCATACAATTCATGAAATTCTGATCAATGGTCAAGGAGGAATAGTGGATACCAGGTGTTCATCATATGGTTTGCATTGAGCTAAAAGAGTTAAAATGACAAAAGCCCAAAACATGTCAAAAATCTGAAAAAAAAAGAAATTATTGTTAAGCAAAACATGTAGCGAACATCTTCAAAATGTAATTAAGCTCCTGTATAAGTGTCATGAAATTCCAATCAGTGGTTTATGAGGAGTAGTGGATATCAGGTGATCACCATATGGTTTCCAATTAACTAATTGAGCTAAAATGACAAAGTCCAAAACATGTCAAAAATCTGTAAATAAAGGAATTACTGAAAACACAATACGTAGTGCATATCTGGTATATGTATTTAAACTCCTGCATATGTTTCATGAAATTCCAATAGGTGGTTTAGGAGGAGCAGTGGATACCATGTGGTCACCATATGGCTTGCATCAAGCTAAAATGACCAAGTATAAAACATGTCAAAATTCTGGAAAAATGGAATTATTGGGAAATAAAACGCGTAGTACACATCTACAACATGTAATTTAGCTCCTGCATAAGTTTCATAAAATTCCATTTAGTGGTTTAGGAGGAGTAGTGGATACAAGGTCGTCACTATATGGTTTGCATTGAGCGGAAAGACCAAATTTGACTAAGTCCAAGTCATGTCAAAAATCTGGAGAAAAGGAATTATTGGAAAACAAACAAGAATATGTGTCTAACGGACACACTCACGACTCGCACATATTTTGAGCAATCTGTATTTCATGATCAGTGAAGCATGAAATTAGTGGCATGGGTAAATATTGTTATGTTTTTTTTTTTTTTTATTGATATCCTAATGTGTATTTATATGAAGTTTCATGATAATAGCATACATCCTTCACAGAAAAGAAACTTATACCTAAGATTAAATTTCATACTATCCCCCCTTTTCCATGATCAGTGAAGCATGAAATTGGTAGCATGGATAAATTCTTATTATGACATTTGTTTAATTTTACCTTAATGTGTATTGATGTAAAGTTTAAAAATAATAACATACGTCCTTCACAGAAAAAAACCTAAGGTTTTTTCCATGGTCAGTGAAGCATGAAGTTGGTAGTAAGGGTAAATTTTAATTATGATTTTTGTTTAAATATACTCTAATGTGTATTTACATTACTTTTCATGATAATAGCATACATCCTTCACAGAAAAATCTTCTACGTAAGGGTAAACCTCATACTACCCCCTTTTATCAAAGATCAGTGAAGCATGAAGTTGGTAGCGAGGATAAATTGCATTATGATGTTTTTTTTTAATTACACCCTAATGTGTATTTATACAAAGTTTCATAATAATAACATACACAGAAAAAACTTCAACCTAAAGGTAAACCCCCTTTTTCCATGATCAGTGAAGCATCAAGTTGGTAGTCGGGATGAATTTTCATGTCGATTTTTGTTTAATGGTACCCAAATGTATATTTATACAAAGTTTCATGATAAAAACATACATCCTTCACAGAAAAAAAACTTCAACCTAAGGGTAAACCTCATACTCCCCCCCCCTTTTTGCCATGATCATTGAAGCAAAAAGTTGGTACCCGGGATAAATTTTTGTTATGATTTTTGTTTAAATTTACCCTTATGTGTTTTTATACAAAGTGTCATGATAATAGCATACATCCTTCACAAAAAAAAAAATACTTCAACCTGAGGGTAAACCTGATTTGGAACGGACGGACGGACCCGAACACTATATGCCCCCTACTATCGTAGGCGGGGCATAAAAACGTAGTACACATCTACAACATATAGTAAAGTTCCTGCATAAGTTTCATGAAATTAAAATACATTTTGAAAGTGGTTTAGGAGGTGTAGTGGATACCAGCTTTTGTGTCAAAAAGACGGACGGAAGGACAGACAAAATGTATGCTATATACCGCCCGCTTTGCGGGGGGTATAGAAAACGTCGACTTCACCTGCAAAGAAACATAGAAAAATAGTTCAGAAACGAAAATTAATAGCATTATCTATAAAAACGATGACAAGAATTGCATATCGCTGCATATCAACCTTCATTAAGTAATTTTAAATATAATTATCTCACCATAGGCTCATTAATTTTATTTTGTAGTTATATATTTTTTTCTCCTTACGAAAGCTATAACTTAAGATTATGTGAAAATGCAAAAATGAATATCAATAAAGGGTTACGCCAAGCGCTGCATGATACGACTGCAGCATGTCGAACACTGAAGTTTGAACAAGTGTAATTCTAAATGAATGAGGACACAGTAAAAAGCTTGATGCAGTAATTAAATGGACATAATAAAGAGCTTGCCCCAGTAATTAGTTGCACACAAACTAGGGAAAATAAAAATTAGCCCTTATAATTCCTTATATACATTGGAAATGGTAAGAGGTATGTCAAATTGGTCAACATACCACTTTAACTATACGATAAGAGGAATCCCAAGAAAAGACCCTAATTAAAATCCAATAAAAAAAGAAGAGATTTTACATATTTTGAAAATTGCCCATTTGACCCCTTATAGCTAAGAAATGGTAAGAGCTATGCAAAATCTTTTGACATACTACCAACGGCTTACAACAAGATGACTCCTAAACAAACAAAAAATCAAACAAAATCTGATGAAGAAATAAGATTTCACTTATATCCAAAACTTGCAATTTTGGCCCCTTTGACCCCTTGTAGCTCCGAAACAGTAAAAGGTTCACCAAATCGGTTAGCATATAACGGAAAGCTTATATTAAGAGAAATCCAAAGAAAAAAAATACCATCCAAATCCAATGAAAAATAAAGATTTCACATATTTCGAAAAATTGCAATTTGTGCCCCTTTGACCCTTTGTAGCTGAAAAACTGTAAGCGCTACGCCAAATCTGTTAATATACTACCAAAAGCGTATATCAAGAGAAATAAAAAAAATCCCATCGAAATCGGATGAAATATAAAGATTTCACATGTTTCAAAAAATTGCAATTTTGGCCCCTTTGACCCCTTGTAGTTCAGAAACGGTTAGAGCTACGCGAAATATGTTGACATACCACTGAAAGCTTATATCGAGAGGAATCCAAAGAAAAAAACACGGAAATCCGATGAAAAATACAAATTTTGAGTAATCTCCAAACTTGGAATTTTGTCCCAATTCCGCCCCTCATAGCTCGGAAAAGACACAAGTTGTCAAAAATCTGATGGTGCAGCTCTACATTTATTTTCAAAAGGTATTCATTGCAAAAAAACTACATCAAAATCGGACTAAAAATAAAAAAAAAAACTGGAATTTTTGAAAATCACCCCTTATGGGCCCCATTTATCTCTTGAACGGTACCTAAAATCCGTTGACACACTGAAAGAAACCACATCAAAATCTAATACATAATAAATATTCTACAGCCGAATATGTGAGAACATCCAATCTTTGCCCTTTTTGGCCCCTTTTCTGAAAAGGGGGTGCCAAAATGACCAAAACCCACCCCAGCCTTCTTTTTGTGCCAAGAAACACTGTGTTAAAATTTCATTAGGATTGGTCAACTGGAACTTAAGTAATTGACCAAAAACAAAAGTGTCTACAGACGACGACGACGACGCCGGACAAAGACGACGACAACGACGACGACAGTGCCATACCATTATAAGACCTCAAATTTTTTGTGGTCGTTTAAAAATCGAATCATGTTGATAGTGGTTTAAATACTTTTAAACAGTTAGTTACTTATATTCTAATTCATGAGAACTATAAAATGCATCTGACTTTCATTGGTACTCCTTATTAATTCAGAAATTTTGACGGATCAAAATGCTATTTTCGAATCAGACAACTTACTTACTGCAGTCAAAGATGGCTTCAAGATATATAGTGATAAAGTATACTCAACAAGTGGAGTGAATCATATGTGGATTCTCAAAAACTTAAAAGACTTGTTAGAATATCTATCTTCAACTGAACCCAACCACTGCAACAGTGTCAAAACATTTGATTTTTCTACTCTTTATACAACTCTCCCACACGATAAGCTAAAGTCAGTACTCCGGGATTTAATACATCAGTCTTTCTGTACTAAGAAAGGTGAAAGAAGATATTCATGTTTGGTGATAGGTAAAGATGGGGCCTATTTTATTAAACATCACACTGATTCACACAAAAAGTATACCAAGGAGGATGTCATTGCGATGCCGGAATTCTTGATTGATAACATATTTGTAGAATTTGGAGGACAAGTTTTCCAGCAGACAATAGGGATACCTATGGGATCTAATTGAGCGCCACTTTTAGCAGATTTGTTTCTTCATTCGTATGAAGCCAGGTTCATACAATGGCTAGTTCAGAAAAAAAGACAACAAGCTAGCCAAATCCTTTAATTTCAGTTTCCGTTATATAGATGATGTTCTTTCATTAAAAAAATATCAATTTAAGAATAACCATCATCTTATATACCCAAATGAACTCGAAATTAAAGAGACCACTGATACACCATCATCAGCATCATACCTGGACCTTTACCTCTACATTGACAACTCTAGACGTCTGAAAACAAAACTTTACGACAAGCGTGATGATTTCGACTTTCAAATAGTGAACTTCCCGTTTTGTGAGCAGTAATATTCCTACTTCTCCGGCATATGGCGTGTACATTTCACAACTCATTCGCTATTGCCGTGCCTGTAGTTTGTACAGCGATTTTGTCAACAGAGTGAAATTACTGTCTCAAAAGGTATGTTCAGTCACTGTTGCAATTGTCACTTCAGAAGTTTTACGGTCGTCACCACGATTTGACAGACCATTACAATGTTTCTGTTTCACAAATGAGTACAGATATCTTTGGGTAGATCCAGAGTTTGTTACCGGTCTGACTAACACCGACTGTGACAAAATCGGACTTTTCATTGGCAGTGTGACGGGTGCCACGCGTGGAGCAGATCATGCTTACCCTTCCGGAACACCTGGTGATACTCTCCGTTTTTCAGAGGCAGTTCACACTGTCAGTGCTTTTGTTTTCTGTGTTGTCTTGTATATCAAACTGTGTTTTTTAGTTTTGTCTTCGTCTATTATGTTGGAGATAAAGATTTGTCTGATACTTAAGAGATACGCAAATGCTTTTCAACCTTTCACCTTGGTGCTGTAGTAACATGCACCATGGATTTTAATTGGTTTTGTCTACGGGTTAGAAAATGACAATAACTAATCAGCAACCCAACAGATATTTCAACATCATATTTGAACTAGCTGTTTGGCCGGTGCATGCGTGGAGCAGATCATGCTTACCCTTCCGGAACACCTGATGATACCTCAGTTTTTATAGGGGTTCATACTGCTAGTGCTTTAGTTTTGTGGCGTTTTTGTTCAGTTTTTGTTTGTTTGTTGTGTCTTTGTCATGCTGTCTCAATTCGTTTTGCTGTGAATTGCCATGATTTTGGATTTATGATTTTAGAATTTCCCCTTTCTTTGTTCTTGCTGCCGATGTATTCGGATATCACATGCATGTATCTATCCGGTTGCTTCATAAATGAACAAGAATTATTAACATTAATGTTTTCAATGAAGCATTAATAAATCAGATAAATACATCAGATAAGTGTACATGTATAATGATTTCGTTTGATATATCTTGTAATCCGTTTCCAGTGCTGTTATGTATATACATTGCCTTTCACATGTCTCATTTACAGAGTTCACCAAATAATGGTACTTACACCAGTAGTGTGTGGGGACCAACTTGCGATGGTGATGATTGTGTCGTATCAGAATGCCAGCTACCAGAACTTAATATTGGAGATTGGATTTACTTTGAAGATATGGGAGCTTACACGTTTTGTTTTTCCTCTAATTTTAATGGAATGCCAGAATTGAAACAGTACTACATTTGTTCGAGAGAAAAATGGTAAGTTTTATTCGGAGGTCCTTTTTTGTGTTCATCATAGGACCATATATTGTTCAGGGAGTACTACCCTCGCTTTTCAAAAATAAAAGCTTCCTTGGGTAAATCCATTGAAAGAGGTTTCAATGTGTAAAAGTCAGTATGTAACTAATGGAAACCAAACGGGAAACTGCAGAGGGTAAAAAATGAATTAACTAATACATCTTTCTAATATTGATTTTCCAATGTGTCCATTTGATCTGCATTGAAGACAACTAAGTGGGAATCTGCAGATCGAAACTAAATTCACATTAACTATTTTTTTCATTTAACAAGTGGGAATCTGAAGTTCGAAACTAAACTCACACGAACTATTTTTTTTTCTTTTACTATCATTTAAAAAGGCAAGTAATAGAACCAAAAACATCATGGAACTGAAACAACCCGAGAAAAAAAATTGCGGATAAGACGTAGGGCAAGTGGTTAAAATAAATAAATACAGTATTCGAAGAAAAAAAAACAACAAGATTTAAGCATATTCTAAGGCATATGGAAACCTTTGTGAATATTTTTTATGACATATTTTAAAATACAATATCACATGCATTTTCTAAGTAGCGTGTACTGTTATGAAGATATACCAGAGAGACCCGTGTAGCGGAAAATAGACATTGGATATTCGACCATTTCGAGCTACTGGGATGAAAGGTGGGAGGGATATATGAGATATCTACTAACTGCCAATTATATCGTCCAATCAGCTTATACGTGGATTAAATTTTCCTCGTACCCTTCATTGTGAAAACAATCTTTTGTTGACCTAGGGAAAATTTGTTAACTGGACTTCATCCATTCAGTTAATCAGTCATAAAGGTAATAAGTTTATCACAAATAACTATTAATTCCATTGTTGTTTGACTATGTATTGCTTCCTCCTTTTCCTTTTTACCATTTTTAAAGAGATATGAAAAGGACTTCGTCCGTTTACACTGCACCAACAATACCAATGGGAAGTTAACAAAAGCTATATTTGCATTGGCTACTTGCAATATTTCATTTGCTTCCTTTCAAAGTTATTGGGAGATCGATCTATGGTCACTCATACATACTTGTCAAATTAAACCTGAGGCTGAAGACTAAAGTGCTTTTTTAAAAAACTTAAGTGTGTCCTTCGTCTACTTTTTATTTTATAAAATAAGGACCATGCATCAGGAAAAAAATCGATATTTTAAGTAAAATTTGCATAATATCCGAGTCTTTATATTTCAGGAAAAAGTTTATGAGACGATAGAAGCAAGATATGATCTATGACACCACACTTCAAAGAATCAAGAGAGGATCAGACATGAAATCACTAACGCAGTACATTTTTATTAAATTCTTTGATATATTTTGAATCTGTCTTTAACATTGTTCCTTATGCACAGCCCTGTCTTTATCTGATTCTGATCTATTCTTTCAGATCCTATTTGATATTTATTCTATGTTAGCTAAGCAATTCTCTCGGTCAATCGATCCCAAGGTTGAAAATGTGAAAAGTTAACAGACAGAAGGACGACGGACTCCAAGTGATGTCGATAGCTCAAACTGACCCCTTGAGTCAGGTGAGCTAAAAAGACGGCCTGCACATGTGTGCTCTGTTTAAAACAAGCGGTATAATTGAAACAAGCAAAGTTCTTACAAGAGTCGCACATCAATTGAATGCAAGAGAAATCCATGTACATCTCACTATTTTATAACGCCAAGTTTTCTTACATTCGACTTGAT
>MJUU01027111.1:14315-29241 GCA_002080025.1 Modiolus philippinarum | reverse complement strand
TACCCGTCTCAACTGTAGTGAATAACAATTGCTTATTTTCGTTAGTCGCGTAGATAGTAGTTAACTATGGGGAAAAGCCGTAGGTTTTCAAAAAACGATTTTTGAAAACCTACGACTTTTCCCCATAGTTAACTACTGTTATGGTGACGGCCATAGAATTTCTTGAGGGATGAAATTAACATAGGTTGAACAAATCTCTGACTAAGCAGCTTTTGGGACAGTGTTTTTGCTCTGTTCAAAAAACCGCTGTACAAACTACACGCTCGACAGTAACGAATCAACTGTGAAATGTACACTCCATAGGCTGGGGAGGTAGGTATATTGCTGCTAAGAAAGTGAAAGTTCAAAATTGGGAAATTAAAATCATCACGCTTGTCATATAGCTTAGATTTCAAACGTCCATCTTCGTCAATATACAATAAAAGATCTAGGTACGAAGCTGAAGTAGGTGTTTCAGTTGTTTCTTTAATTTCAAGCTCATTTGGATAGATCTGATGTAAATACTCCTTAAATTTAGGATTATTAAGAGAAAGTACATCGTCTATGTAGCGGAAGCTGACATTAAAGGACTGGGCCAAATGTTTTTGTTTTCTTTGAATAAGCCATTGTAAAAACTTGCCCTCGTACGAGTAAAGGAAAAGTTTAGCGGCGGACAGTTTGTTCCCATAGGAATCCTTATTGTCTATTGGAAAACAAGATCTCCGAATTCGACAAAAATATTGGCGATAAAAAATTCTAATATTTTGATCACTTCTGTCTCAATGTACTTCTTTTTTGAATCAGTGTGGTTCTTAACAAAATATGTCTTGTCTTTTCCTATAACTAAATAGGTGTATCTGCGTTCTCCATTTTTTGTGCAGAAACATTGATGTATTAAATCTGCAATTACTGCTTTCAGTTTATTGTGTGGCAGGGTTGTATAAAGTGTAGAAAAGTCAAAAGTTTGATTGCTATAGCAATGGGTAAGACTGGTTGAGGATAGCTGTTCAAGGAGATTTTTTGAATTTTTAAGAATCCACATTTGATTCACACCGCTTGTGGAGTAAGCTTTATTACAGTAATTTTTCAGGCCATCTCTGACTGCGGTCAACAAAGTAGTGAGGAGCTGTGAAAGAGGTTTAGTTGTGCATCTGGAAGACCCGGCAATGAATCTCTGTTTTTATGGATTCTTATGAAGTTTAGGTACCCAGTAGATGTAAGGGAGTTGATTGTTTTCATCATTAGCTTTTATGCCAAATGATACTAACACTGAAGTGTGATTTTTTACAATCTCATCCCTCAATATTGTAGTAGGGGTATAAGTAGGGTTTCCAGATGAACTGTCGATGCCCATCTCCTTCACAAGACAGTCGAGATAGTGTAAACTTGTTTTATATATGCATGCTTTGTTGTTTTAATGTTAGCTGCATGTTTTATTTATTCGGTAATGCTCCTTTGAGCTTATGTTTGTATGTTGTATAATTTGCCGATTCAAAATAAAGTTTAATCGATCTATCTATCTACAATGTAATAGTTATTAAGGCTTAACGGTGGATACGGGTTCATATTCCCTTTCTGTGCCCGATAATCCCCTTCGCCTAACGGCTCGGTGAATATTATATGTTATTCGTGAATCATCACAAGGCAAACGGGTTCATATTCCTTGCCTGTGTATATATATACGGCTCATATATACATATCCTTACATGGTTCACTAATCATAAGACATCTTCGGCACCATGTTGTTTTTTATCAATGAGTTATTTTACCTGCCAGAAAGTAAAGTATTATCATAACTCGAATTCCGGCATAATATCTTACGTGAGTTATTACTATCTTTGGTACCTAACTACCGTTATATTCATATGCAAAATATAGTGCAGTATTGTATTATTTTTTAACGGTGGTCTAACGGCAGTTTATAAATCTTTTTGTGCACAGTGGAATAATGAAATGTTTTTTTTATTTGTATATGCCGTGGAGCAATGTTTTAATTTCATTTAAATAACAAAAATACCGAAGTAACTGTTAATTTATCTTCTGCATATGCGCATTTCGACAACTTTTGTCTCATCAGTGCAGATAAAACCAAAACATTTGGAAGTCCAATAACCTAAAACGTGTCAAAGCTGATAGAGAACAAATAACCAAAAGGATCTTAATAGAAAAGCCAAAATTCAGCTAAGGACAGAGCTATGCACGAGGGAGATACTCCATTTAAGCTATTATTTACCTTCGTCTATATTACTACGCCATTTGTTCTCATCAGCTCTAGTATTTAATTTACCTACAGATATCTTCCTATTATTATCACCCATTGTTTCATTATTAAAGGTATGCAATAAATATTACGTATTTCACAATGATTATCAATTGATACTACCATTGTATCAAATAATTCCAGTTGAATATCTAAATGTAAATTTAACTTCCGTGATGTAAATTTTGGAAAGAGTTGTCCCTCTTTCGATTGGGCTATTCCAGAAATAGTCTGTACCCCCCCCCCCTGTGGAAGAGGTTGGATTTCCAGACAAATTTTTAGCCCCAAAACCCTGTGGAAGAGGCTGGAATTCCATGATTTTTACAGATATTTAAAATATTTTGGTAGCCTATATAGGTGGAATTCCAAACTTTTTAGAAAAAAATCCAAATTTCGTCCATGGAATTATTTTTTTTCTTTGAACCTCTTCCACAGGGGGGGTACAGAAAATTTCTGGAATAACCCATTATAGTGTGCAATTGGATATTGTGACCCTTCCCGAACATTGCGATGATTTCTGTTATACCCTGTATTTCATTGCAACTTTTGTGTTATGTACGTAATCAATGTGTTACGGATTTTATCCCACTGCCGTTGAGAATAACAAAGTAATATACACCGGGAAACATACCATGGTTTTTATAAAATTAATCTACTGACACTCAAGAATCATGTTTCCCAACAGATACTTAGCTGGCTGTATGACGGTTCAGTACCACATGTGGCCCAGATCATGCATACTCTTCTGCAACATGTGCTGAAACTGCTGGTTTGTATTGAATCTTTATACTTTGAAACTGGTCGGGAACCACTGGCAGACCGCCGTAAACGACGAAAACTTTGTATGTTTCACCGTATTCATTATGGTAAAGTGCCACAATATTTGAATGACTGTTTAACACCAATCGTTGGTACCACAACAAGATATAGTTTGAGAAATGATTCTAACTGTGTTTACCTTTGGTCTCGTATTGAAATTTTCGCTAGATCATATTTTATCTACTCTACGTTTATGGAACGGTGTTAGATGTAATACTTAGAAACATTACCTCTGTGGATAATTTTAAAAGGGTCAGAAAAATCAGAACCCCCTTCATATTATTATGATAGTCCAAGGAAGTTAAATATAATATCTACAAGCGTATGTCATATGAGTAGCACTCTGAAAGCTGACCTTTTCAGGTTGAACTTAATCCATGACCAATGTTGCAGCTGTGGTAGGCCTACAGATGATAGTGTTAACTTTTTTCTAGAATATCCTCTATATAACAATCAACGTATCAGGTACATAGATACTTAGATACGTTTCCAAACACTGGAAAGGATAAAATCACTGTCATTGTTTTGGTAGCTTTGTAATTGAAAATAATTCAAATATCAACATCTTTAAAAAAATCAACAGTTTATTCAGCACTCGGAACGTTTCGGTCTAGATTGATACAAAACAACGCCAGTAGAATAAGGAAGGAACAACGAACAAGATTACATAAATCAAAGTCCAGAGACAAGGCAAATGCAAAAACACCAGAAAACGCTACACAACCACAACCACAAAACACAAAAACTACAAATACAACAATAAAAACTAAAGCAATAACAGTGTGACCTCTCAAAAAGAGTGACATCAGGTGTTCCGGAAATTGATGCGCTTTTCTTTCTTTTCTGTATTTATACAATATTGTATTGTTATTTACACTTGTCGTTAATTTTGCAACTAATATTAATATGAGGATAGGTATAACCTATATGGAAGCGAAGCATAATACACTGTAAAGCTGTTGTAAAGAGTCATTCCTCTTATCAGGGGCATTTTTATGGGACGTAATTGTGACTCATTATGTCTGGTTTTGTCATCTTAACTGAGATTGACATAAACCCATAAATATAAAAGTTTAAAAATTCTTGCCCTGAATATATGTAAACAGCACTGAGGCATTGATAACTACTCTATATGTACAATGTACTTACCTAATTTAGATATCTAACAGCTGTCTGTGCCCTCTTTATTCTCTGTTTCCATACAGTATTTTACTGAAAAATATTGATACATTTAATTAAATTGCTCATTGTTCATGGTTTTAACTTTCAAATTTCTCATCCACACCAACAATAAATGAATATGGTACATAGTTATTATATCTATCAGTTGAAGTGACATTATCGGTAAACACCAAAGTTACTGTAAACATTTCGACAATTTATGTTTCTTTCAGTGCAGATACAATCAAAATATATAATTGGATGAAAATAAATAAAAAATTTGTTTGTCCTTATACAAGATTCAAAAGTACAAAATTTTACTAAAACCAGAGAGAACTATTGCAAACAATAAAATATTACTGTACTTGAATATCCAAACAAAAAAAAAATATGATTTTTTTTTATCATATATTTAATAAAATATTGTGCATGTAAATAAAATTCTGTATATAAAATAGGGACTTCCCATTTTGGTCCTAGGTTTGCTTGCAAAGAGTATTTCAGCACATCCCTTTCCTCAGGATTTAATCAAAAATATTTTTGTTAATAATCTTGAACAAATTGACCTAGTCATAATTCATCATGCAGAAAAGAGTAAATTTGTGTATTTAAAACTGTTAAATTGAAATGTTATTGATCTGTGGTGTATATGTTTATTTGGTTTTCCTATATAACATTGTAATCTCATCATGCTCATCAAATGGGTAATTAAAAGGTTGGTGATGGTCATGTCACTCGCGTTAACTTTTGCCCAAAAAATAATGGGTACCGCAAACCATAGCATGATACAAATATGGCACATAATTAAAATCAGTCGGAAGAAAAATATAAAAAAGGTAATCTAAAGCCACTTATGTGAAAACTCAGTATTTAAACATCTTTCTGAAATGGGTGGCCAAAGAACCAGAAATAAAAACATAAAGTTTTCGGTTTGCCAAGGAATCTCAAACTAACATTTTATAATAGGCTTTCCACTAGATCTAAAGTAAGTTGAAAATGAAGACGACCATGCCTTCGCCATACCAACAAATGACCATAAAATTTTCCAGTCATATTAAAATGAAATAAAATTTAAGTTATATTTGTACTGTGTTCTTAAAAAGAACATTCTTTTATTTTGTTATACAACATAAATATTATCTATTGTGCTTACTTTACCCACTGTATATTTTAGGCATTTTCAAAGGTTGGCGATGGTCATATCACTCACCTTTAATTCTGCCTTTTAACTGTAAAGAAAATGTGTACATAAAGAGGACATTCTTTATTTCTGTTTTAGAACATAAATATTTTCTGATGTGCTTAGTTTACCCACTATATTTTATAGACATTTTCAAAGGTTGGCGATGGTCATATCACTCACCTTCAAGTCTGCCTTTTGAAAAAAAGTGTACTTAAAGAAGACATTCTTTAATTCTGTTTTACAACATAAATGTTTTCTGTTGTGCTTACTTTACCCACTGTATATTTTAGGGATTTTCAAAGGTTGGCGATGGTCATATCACTCACCTTTAATTCTGCCTTTTAAAGAAAATGTGTACATAAAGAGGACATTCTTTATTGCTGTTTTAGAACATAAATATTTTCTGATGTGCTTAGTTTACCCACTATATTTTATAGACATTTTCAAAGGTTGGCGATGGTCATATCACTCACCTTCAAGTCTGCCTTTTGAAAAAAGTTTACTTAAAGAAGACATTCTGTAATTCTGTTTTACAACATAAATGTTTTCTGTTGTGCTTACTTTACCCACTGTATATTTTAGGCATTTTCAAAGGTTGGCGATGGTCATATCACTCACCCTTAAGTCTGCCTTTTGAAAAAAAAATATATTGAATTTGTACAATGACAAATCATTTCATGAACCCAGCTTCTGATGTGCTAATGAGTGCAAAATAATTGCATCTTAGGTTATTGCTTTCTTCAATATATGTGAAAAGTGCCACAATTTATATTTCGAGATATTAACCTTTGCAAGATTAAAGTGTAGAATTGTTATCTTTTGGATAAAAATCATGAGAAATCAGATCATTTTACATTGTACCCGACTGCCTTGCTCCCTTTAAACAACTTGGAAAGCAGTCACTGGCAGTACCTGTATATCAGTTTTTTGAGATTTTAGATGTTCTGAAGAATCCAAACACTGTAAAATTTTATAATTTATTTAATAATGTCAATTATAATGATAAAATTAAGATAGCCAAATTTTGTAAAATCATATTGTCAGTTGTAAAATAAGCATTACTGATTTCGATTTGCCTTCCATACTTATTTCATATGTCATACTTTATCTTATATTCATACACTTTAAAATNCTTTTGGATAAAAATCATGAGAAATCAGATCATTTTACATTGTACCCGACTGCCTTGCTCCCTTTAAACAACTTGGAAAGCAGTCACTGGCAGTATGACCTGTATATCAGTTTTTTGAGATTTTAGATGTAGTAAAATTTTATCAAGTCTCTTTTTTTACAACTCTTCTGGTAAAAGTTCAATTAATGTTTTTTTTTGTTTTTTTTTTTTTTTTTTTTTTTTTTTTTTTTTTTTTTTCACATGTGAATTAAAAGAATTTTTTTTAACAAATTAACAGGTTCCATTACATAATTTATAGCAAAATTCCATGATGACAATAAATAATTCTTGCTTGTATAAACTTGTTTTCTGTTTATCATGATATTCAAGATCATGGTCTGCATTCCCTAATTTATCACTTTGTATAACAGTTATTATAAAAAAAAATTTCCAGAACTTCAAAGTAAGGGACAAACGGATGGGGATGGGATTTTCACCTGAAGCAAACAATTTTTAGCCAAATAATGTTGATAGTTATTTGTTTTATATATGAATCTCGAAAATCATTTGATTTAAAATAATTTCTGTCATACTGTCATTTATTTTACTTATAAGAACCATGAAAGCAGATGCCTGTAACTAAAGGGGCATTTAATTATACATCCTTGCTGTAACTGACAGGAATATTTACTGTTGGGAATACCGACATGTAGGGATTTGGAACCAGTAAATGTCCATATACTGGGATCAGTCTAAAAGTCTAAATGAGGGGTGTACAGACAATTGACACATGGCCATGAACTTTTATGATTTGTAATGTACATGGTGCCAATCCAAGTGATGTATACACAGTGAACAACTTCAAATTAAGTATATATCATATTTACTACCCCATACCACTTTGGTTAGATATAGAAGTATTAATTGATTTTATAAAGCGAGATTTTAGATATAAAAAATTATAAGATAAGTTCATATGGTACAATAATTTCACAGAAAATATTTTAATTTAAAAGATGGGGGACCCTTTTATGGGATGCCGGGATTGGAAGTTTTTAAGCTCGGGAATAATTAAGCCCTTTCAATAATATATAGATTTCTATAATTTAAGCCCAGGAAGTAAATGCACCAGGAATCGGGATTTTATCACCTTTTTGTAAGAGTACTTTGCCCGCAATGTTATGCTTGTTGACGACCCCGCATCCATTACAAAATGGATACATGGATGTAGCATTGTTCAGCATTAAGCAAGTGAATTCCGCTCAAAGTGGTACTAGAGGCCGTCTTGAACTTACTATGGGGTAGGAGTGTTTGCTCTTTGTTTAGGGCCTCATGTTGACTTCAAGATGAAGAACAACAATTAAAGCATTGTTCCATTTGCTTATTCTTGCCATGTATTCATAGGGATTTTGTCCCATGTACATTTTCTCCATATTTCATTTGTAGTTCAGGATTTAGCAAAGATAAAGTCGAGATTCCAGGATGAGATCCCCTTCAACCCCCCGGTTCAACCCCCTCAAAGATGGTCACTTCTCAAGTTTATATCAAGGTTTTAAAATTGATATTTTTATTTAGAACATTGATTATATTATCATTTTACAAGAAAAATAATAAGGTCAGTCAAGGCCCTGAAATTTTGGCATGAACCCCATGTTCTCTAGTGTTTTCATTCACTTTGCCTTAATTAAAGCACATTTCAATTCCAAGAATATTCAGAATTTTGTCAAATTTTGTCAAAAGTCCTTAAAGTGAAAGTCCGCAAAATTATGGAAAAGTGAATATTAATTCCTTATATAGTTCTGACACACATGACATATTTCGTTTTTTGTATTTTTAATTCATTGTTGCAAAAAAACGTATTTTATTCATAAAATGTCTAGTCATGGAGGGTACCGTGACATTGTGCAGAGGGCGCTATGTGTACTGACATCAAGTTATAACCAACGAGTACAGCTTTAAGGCGTATGTCAACAACGATCACTAAAGATATGACAAAAGTTCATTATTGCATTTTCAAAAAAATCGCCCTTCGCCTCATGACTTACATATATTTTTGCTTATTTTGTGTAAAAGATTCTTAACATTCTTTTAAATCTATGTTGTTTTCAGTTTCTATATCACGCAATGATAACAGGCTAGACAGTACAGTTTTACGCGCCTGTCTACTGTGACAATAGTTGTCAAAACGAAGGCGATACAATGTTTGATATTTAGCCTAGAATAGCGTTTACCTATATTTATGTTACATTCTGTGAATTAGCCTAATTACACTTTCTTTACCTGTTGGGTAATCTACTATTGATTGACTTACGTTTACTGATGATTTCGAGATGCAGGGTGTTTATTCGTGTAGACGCTCGTGTAGAAATTCTATGTTTCAACTTCCAACAAACACGAAAGTATACAGTTTTCGGCTTCACCTATCTATTATTCTTCAATGAAAACTAAATTATAAAAAAAATGAACATGATCATCGTAATTAGATCACCGTCAGGTGTACTGTTGTGTCCAATCTCTGGTACACATATTTTGTTTTTTTTTTCTTCCTTGATAGTATAGATATGCAGACGGTAAACGGAAAAAAAGTCACAGGAAAGAAAGTCACAAAATTGGTAGGAAAAAAGGTCACAGGAAAAAAGTCACAAGAAAAAAAGTCACAGGAAAAAGTCACAACTAAAACTTTGCTATATATTTTAGCTTTTATTACATGGAAAAGATAACAAACAAAACTTTTAATATAAATGAGTGATGAAAAATAAAAGTAAGGAGAAAGGTCACATTTTAAAACAGGAACAATTCATATAAAATAAAAAATCATATAATATATCTTCAGTAATTTTTACAAAATTTGTGTATTTCTGTATACTTATAAAGACAAATCTATCATTTATTTTGTTGCTATAATGAACTTATTGGATGACAAAATTCTTGTCCATAAAAAATGAAAACAATACTAAGAGTATGGTTTCAAAGTAAATGACATCAGATTATACCCCTTTAATTAATAAAAAATGTTTCCTCTCATTTACTGCTGTGAAAACTTATTACTGCTATTGTTTTTGTACCACTTTAATATTTTGACACTTTAGAAATATTTGAATAAACATCAATAAAAATATTTCCCTAAAATAGACAAACTGGCAACCATAAATGGCTTGAATGTTAAAGTTACAATATCCATGGCTTCAATAAAATTTACTAGCAACTAACCTCTTTAAAACTGAAAAAAATGTTACTTTCATCACCCAAAAATATATCAATGGTGACTTATTTTCTGAAATCACCAGCAACTATGCAAATATACATTGTGACTTTTTTTCCTGTGACTTTATTTCTTGTGACTTTTTTTCCTGTGACTTTTTTCCTGTGACTTTTTTCCTGTGACTTTTTTTCCTACATTCATGCAGACATTTGGAGATGCCGTCTCGATTCTGAATGTTTTGTAAATAAATGTTGACAATTTTACACTACAAAGATCCCCACTGGATACCACTGGAATGATTCTTTATTTGGGTGTGAGAAAAACATCGGCTATAACACAACGCAGGTGACTAGATACCTGAACATCTTCTAAGGCAGGTAAACTGTTTATTAAAACCAAAACTTAGAAATAAATTAAAGAAAAAAAAACATTATACAAATAGTAAGTAAAAAAACACAAAAACAAGAATAAAAACAAAACAAAAACAAAAAAAATATATACACAATGAAAAAAAAAAAAAACGAAATCAATTATTTCATTATCGAAATAAAAAGGTTAAATCCTAAAATTAGTGTTTCAATACTTTGAAAGATAAATTAGATGTTGCAGTTTACGCTGAATACACATCTGTTTCAAAGGTATACATCTTATATTTGACAAAAGGATCTGTGAAGCCTTAGACTTGCAAAAGTTGGATGTTGCGTTGATGAAATGCATATGCATAAATAATTCGACCAATAAAAGCTTTGAAGAAATAGAAGTTTCTCTGAATAGGCTGTTAAGATTAGTCCCAGATTTTGTTAACATAAAAATGCCCCATTTTGCTAGTTTAATAAAGAGCGGCCGTAAGAGTACAATATTTTGCCTGTCCCCCGCCTTATATCCTATCTGTTTTCAACATGGAACATGTCATATGCTTTTGATAAGGCACTGGCAATGTACAGACTGTTCATTCTCTTCAGTGTGAATTTTCTGACATTGATATGAACAGCCGTTTGAACAAGAAAAATGTTACAAAGCCCAACTTGGGACTAATTTACAGTTCGACGTCACTCTAGAGGATGTAGTACATTTAAATTTATGCTGAATTTACAAGATTAAAGCATCTACTGACCTCACTTCTTGCCCATTCGTCTTTTTCAATGTATAATATACTAACGTGTTTTTCTTTTTTTTTTTCTTTCGAAAAGTAACTAGGCAGTGCAGAATGTGAATTATGGCCAGCCCGACGAATATTGTCTTATTTTTGCTTCTCTACTCTTATGCATGTTGTGCCGATATTGATAACGTACGTGAAAAGCATCATTTTACATGTAATAGATGTAGAAGACATAAGACAAAACAAAAGATTAATTTTGAATACAGATTTTTTTCACATTTTTTCTCAATAACACGTTTTGTTATCAAACCAGATGAAATATCCTTTCTATAGTCTGACAATTTGTTCTCATTTTAAAAATTACTGAACTCAAGGGAAGTTACTTGACGATTTTTGTATATTGTTTTACCTTAATGAACAAAAGTGACCAAAGAATGATTCATGACCCTACCTGTCAAACAAGTGACAGCTGTGTTGATTGTACCAATTTACATAATCGAACAGTTTATCACCTGTATCCAAGGCTACAGTTTCGTCGTGCACACTGAATGTAATGCATTAACAAGAAGACCATTGTAATTATTTTTGCTTTCTACTACAGCACGTTGATGTGCAAAGTATACTGCACCATCATATGGATTATTATAAAAAAAAATCAACAAAAAATTGGCATTTTTGTCACTAAATATTGATACTTTTTCACGAAATCGTCGAATAACGTGATACATATCCTAGCTAAAAAGAGAATGTATCCGTTTAGTTAGCTTTGAACAGGTGGCTAGTATTTTTTGTAATTTCGATAACGAGAGGCAAATTTGTTCAACTTGAATTTCGACAAAAAATGAAAAATAATGTAGAATTTTCTAAATATGGGATATATTTATCATATTTTTCACGATATTTAACTTGTATGCCATGCTCACGATCATATCACTGACCTGAATATCTATGGGTAAATTCAATTTGAAAATTTATCCGGTTCTTGGTTAAACCCATGATTACCCAGCATCCTTTCTCTGAATCGTGTCTTCTCCGTAATTGTTAGTGATACAAATTATAATAATCTGTATCAATATTTCGTCACTTCCGATCCAAAATGGCGATACCCATAACTGTACTACGGTCAACTTTCAAGTACAAATATCTCCCTTAATAAAAAAGGTACACCACTGTAATTTTGCATGAAGCATTTTCGATATAAACTGAATCGAATTAGATAAAAAGTAAAAATTTGCGGACTTTCACTTTAAGATGAACATGATAATTTTTTAACTAATAGATTCTGATTGCTGCGGGAGTCAGCAACAATTAGAAATGTGTTATAGATACATGTAAAATAAATCTTATTAAATTTGTTGTTTGTAGTAAATGGACTTGTAGCAAGTCTACATGGTGGATAAAATAATTAAGTTCTTAGAGTTGGAGACAATTTCAAAAACCTGAAAAGTGACCATTCTTAAGTCAGTAAATAAGGAGCAAAACAGACATGTTTTAAAAGTCATCAGATTGTTCATCATCTGTCAGATCTTCTTCATTTAAATTAAATTCAGCAATAGCAATATCATTACACATGGAATTGCACATATAATAGTACCACTTGTATGCGAGGTATGTTTTTGGATGCACTCCATCATACAAATCTTTATATTGATAAAAAGTTTTTCTAATTTCTCTTTTATTATTAACCCCTCTCCTCAATATTTTTGTTTTGAGTAGATCCCTATCCCATCTTACGGATGTTAACCCTGCACTTTCATTCATTTCTACAATTTTTTCATTTACGAACCGAATATCTTTTTCCAGATTTTTTTGCTGTGTTTGTACATCACATAGAGAAAAATTATATTTTTCAGGATAATTATCTTTCATTTTATATTTAGAATATCTGAAAAGAGAAACAGAGGGAATACAAATTAAGGTTAAAGCATAATTTTTTTGGAGATATTCTTGCTGAATAGCATTGAGTTCATCTATTATACTTTTGACATTGTCAGGGTCATGAGTGTAGCTAATTTCAACCCCTTCTGCATGATGAATTTTTGTAGTTAGATTGCAAATTCCTGCAGCCAAAGCTATTCTTATATTATTTACATTATTATTACCCATTTCAATAAAATTAACTTCCTCTTTAATGGCATTTTTAATAGTTTTTATACTCCCCCTTGGTATTATGATCATGTGCAGGAAAAGGATTATTGGAGTGCAAGTAGCTAGGCAACTTTGCACCTCTTGAGGCTGTTGCAAAAATGAAATGTCCTGACATGATCTGAAAAAAAGGTTAAAAAAAAGATCTCATTTAACTTTATAATGTAATTATTTTCTTTTTTCTTATTAAAAAAATCATCAAGTGCAAAACAATTAACTTACTCCAAATTTTTAACTCACCAATAACAATGTCATTGTGCATAATGCTAAGATATTTGTTTGATTGGATATATAATGTACATGTTTTAGATGATGAATATGTTATACATGAGTACATTTAAGTGGTTATACTCATATTAAGGCTTGAATTGATTTTGAAAATTAAGATTTAGAAATTTATTGTTCCAATATCAGTAAATTGCCCAACACTGTAAAAGACCAGCAATTATAGGGAATTTTTTTTTAGCAAATATCATGAACATGTAAGCTTTTTGGATGAATTTTAATTAAAAACAAATATTTTCAATCATTGGATTTAAAAAAAATTAATTCCAATAAATTCCAATTTCTGTAAATTATCAGAAACTTTCAAAATAAAGCAGTTTTGGGGAATATGAAGAAAGTTTTAGACATTATTGGATCATAGTTGGTTTGAAAATAATAATTCAATAATTCTTTGTTTGCAATTGTAAAGTTCTGGTAATGGGCAATGGAAGAATTATATAAGAATAATTGATTGTTTTTAGGCTGTCAGCAAGGCTTGGTTGACGATTGTCATATCACTCACCAGCAATGGAAGGTTATTGTAATGTGGTAAAAAATATTTGGTTGTATGAAGAAAATTGTTATCAGGCTATCTCGCTTGGTCTTAGTTGGCGCTTGCTATGGAATGTTTCAGTGAATAGAATTATACCCCAGTTTGTTCTTGGATAAAAGGCTGTTATTGTTTGGTTGGCGACTGTCATATCACTCACCAGCAATGGATCATTCTCATGAACAGAATTGTACACAATATTTGATCTTAAGTTGATTAAAGGCTGCAATTTTATTGTTGGTAATTGTAACCGGACAATTGGCATTTGAATGGTGTAGTGAATAAAAAATATCCGAATATTTGTCTGTTGTTGGATTAAAAAAAATATCAGTGCTTGGTTGGCGATTGTAATATCACTCACCAGCAATTGAAGTTTATCACAAAGAAAGTGTGGAAAAAATTGATAATTTTTAGATAAAAATTAAAAAGCTGTCAATGAATGGATGGCAGTTGTAACTGGTAATGTGCAATGTAAGAGTTTACCCCAATATTTGTTTGTTGTTTAATGTTTAGTAAAAGTCTGTCATTGCTTGGTTGGCGATTGTCATATCACTCACCAGCAATGGAAGGTTATTGTGAAAAGAGTTGTCAAAATATTTGGTTGTGTAAAGAAAAAAGTTATCATTAGTTAAAAGGCTGTCACTGATTGGTTGGCACTTGCTATTGAATGTTTCAGTGAATAGAATTATACCCCAGTTTGTTCTTGGATAAAACACTGTCAGCAATGCTTGGTTGGCGATTGTCATATCGCTCACCAGCAAAAGATCATTCTCATGAAGAAAATTGTACAAAATATTTGTATTTAATTTGATAAAAGGCTGTAATTTTAATGTTGGCAATTGTAGCTGGCAATTGGTAGTTGAATGTTGTAGTGAATAGAAAATATCCAAATATTTGTCTGTTGTTGGATTAAAAAGATATCAGTGCTTGGTTGGTGATTGTCATATCACTCACTAGCAATTGAAGTTTATCATAAAGGAAGTGTGGAAAAAAATTTGATTATATTTAGATAAAAATTAAAAAGTTGTCAATGAATGGGTGGCAGTTGTAACTGGCAATGGGCAATGTAAGAGTTTTACCCCAATATTTGTTTGTTGTTAAGTAAAAGTCTGTCATTGCTTGGTTGGCGATTGTCATATCACTCACCAGCAAT
>MJUU01027107.1:1783-43509 GCA_002080025.1 Modiolus philippinarum | reverse complement strand
TTTAAACCTTTACAGATAGTATGGTCATGTAACATATCAAATTAATCAGTAAGAAGAGACCTTCAATTTGATCCCAAGGTCAAAGGTCATCAAGGTCAAAGGTCAAGGTCATTGCCAATTTTTTCAATTTTTTTAACGTAAAATCTTTAAAACGGTTAGAAATGCCTACTCTAATAATTATATTGGAGACAATACGCATCTCATCAAGATGATTTTAAACATGTGACATGACAAAACATAAGACTAAACACAACATTGACTGGGAAAGACCTTGCAATTGTTCTCTGAACAATTGTCTTTTTAATTATTATTATTATTCCTCAATGATTTTCAAACATTGTCCAAACATTTTCTCAGAGATAGATGGATCAAACTTTATGAAACTTGGAATCATTGTAGATATCAACCTCAAGATGTGCAGGAAGGTCTAAAAATTTCCAAAATGACCACGGTCATTGGTCACTTTGAACTTTGACCTCAAACATTCTTATTGGAATAACTCTGAAACCGTAAAAGATAGATGATTAAATGTAATGACAAAATGTTTGTTAGGTCATGACGGACATTCGTTACATTTGGACCGGAACTCTATGGTCAACACTTCGTTAGTTATGCCCCTTGAAAATTTCGTCATATCTTTAAACATGTTTTTTCTCGAAAACGGTAAGAGATAGAAACCTGGAACCTTTTCCATTCAACTTAGAGGATATGTGTTACATTTAAAAATGCCAAGGTCAAAGGTCATTGGTCACTTTGAACTTTGACCCTAGACCTTGTTTTTGTTATAACTCTTAAACGGTAATAGATAGCTGAAGACATGTAATTGCAAAAATGTGTGTCTTGTTAAGATCTACATTTGTTACATTGGGTCCAAAATTATTGGACCAACCGTTTTCGACCTATCGACCAAAAACCAATTTTGATTTTTTTGCTTATAGCTCAAATACCGTTGAAGATACAAAAAGACATTCAACATACAAAATGTTCAGGAAGACGGGACCTTCAAAATGAGGTCAAGGTCACACCCCAAAACTTTGTTCCATGTTAAAATATCAATAAATACACATATTAAGCTTGGAATATTGGTTTCAGTGATTAATCAATAATGAGAACATTCCTTTCTGACGCAATAAAGAAAATATTTTAACCGTTGAATCAAAGCACTACTACATGTAGCACTGATAGACGAAAACATAATGAATTTTTTAAACACTAATTCTGATATGAGGAATAAAAAAACAATAAACTCCGAAAACATTATTACAATCATTGGTGATAAATTTACAACAAAACATTCTTTCAAAGAGCAATTGAGTATGGATTCTGGTTTGGGTGACTTGTTTTTGCATGCAAACATATCATCACTCGTTATTATAACGCTTTCTTTCTTTCTTCCACCTCTTTTTGTCCTGCTTATTTCTCAATGATGCCTTGACAGAAATCATTCATATTTGGTACAAAGTTGGAACACCATCTGGAGGGGTGCATGCAAGTAAAATTTTTTTCAAAGTCGCCGCCATTTCCAAGATTGCTACCAAAATACGAAAAATTCGAAATTCGTCCAATTTTAACAAAAATTGAAATTTTCTCAATAATGCTATGATGGAATTCATTCTTATTTTGTACAAAGTAAGATCACTATCTGGAGGAGGGTATGCAAGGAAAATTTTTTTCATCATGGCCGCCTTTTCATGTGGCCGCCAAAATACGTAAAAATCTCAACTTTGTCCGATTTCAACGAAATTTGATTTCTAGGTAGATTTTGATGCTGCGAACAAGCTGGAATCATCGAATTGGCTGTCAGGGGCGACATCAGCTATTGCTTGCAATTGCAAATCTAGNTATTATTTTTTTTTTTTTTTTTTCTTCTTCTTTCTTCCGCTCAATTCTTGTCCGACACGTTTCTCAGAAACTATTGGCCCAAACTTTATGAAACTTCACAGGAATGTTGGCCTATATATGTAGAAGTGCAGAAACCTTTCAAAATTTTCAAAATGGCCGCCGTTGCCATGGAAACGGAAAAAAGGCGGGAAAATTCAAAGTGCTCAGAATTGGATGAAATTTTACAGGAAGGTTGCCTAGCATGCATAAAAGTGATTTTTGGTCTCAAAATTTTCAAAATGGCGACCGTTGCCATGGAAACGGAAAAAGGCGGGAAAACTCTAAGTCCTCAGAATTAGATGAAATTTTACAGGAAGGTTGCCTATCATGCATAGAATTGATTTTTCGTCTCAAAATTTTCAAAATGGCGTTCGTTGCCATGGAAACAGAAAAAAGGCGGGAAATTTTCGTTGCCATGGAAACGGAAAAAGGCGGGAAAATTCAAAGTGCTCAGAATTGGATGAAATTTTACAGGATGGTTGCCTAGCATGCATAGAATTGATTTTTGGTCTCAAAATTTTCAAAATGGCGACCGTTGCCATGGAAACGGAAAAAAGGCGGGAAAATTCAAAGAGCTCAGAATTGGATGACATTTTACAGGAAGGTTGCGTAGCATGCATAGAAGTGATTTTGGTCTTGACATGTGTAGAAATGATTTTTAGCCTCAAAATTTCATATAAGATTAATGCTATTGCCATGGAAATTGAAAAAGGCAGGAAAATTGAAAGTGGTTCAATTGGATGAGATTTTAACGATAGTTATCTGACATGTAGAAATTAATGCTTAGTCTTAGAAATCTCATAGATGCCGCTGTTGCCACGGAAACTGTGGAAAACATTAACAATGTTCGTTTGGGGACATCTGTAACGCTCTGCGTTACAATAAGTAATATTTTTATTTGAAAACTTGCAATGTCTAAATTTCAGAAAAATTTTGTTGGACTGTTAGTCCCCGAGGGTATTTACAAACACAGGAGCCAGTACTTCGGTACTGGCCCAAATACCAATTTTATTTGAAATATTGCAATATTTAAATTTCAGAAAATTTTGTTAAAATTTAAGGAATATCTCCCTATTGCATAGCTCTGTCCTTCGCTGATTTTGGCTTTCCTATTTAGATCTTATTGGTAATGTGTTCACTATCAGCTTTTACACCTATTTTGGTCTATAGATTTCCGAATGTTTTGATTTGATCTGCAGTGAGGAAAAATTGTCGAAATGCACATTATGTAAAAATTATATGTACAGTGACTTCGGTATTTTGTTATTTAATAACCTTAACGATTCCATTACTGCAGAAGTCAATCTGTAACTCAAACGTTCCGCTGGATTTTGCTAATGCCGGTATTATGTCCGGTTATCCCAAGTAGGCCATGCCGTGTTTACGTTTGCCAGTTCTTATTTTTGTTTTTCTTTTGCAGCTCTTTGGACGATCGTGGCATGTGATTGTGATTTTGGCCATTGTAGGTGTTCCCTGTTATGTAATGTTTAAATTATGTGTTTTCATGTTGGCTTGACTGTTCAAAGTATATACAGCCAGATTCATCTGAGACTAGAAATAGTAGCCTTGGATGTCTGAGATTCTCTTGTTTTGATCTTCTACTGGCGTTAGATTAATATCCTTTGAACATTTCAAGGTTTAGTTGTCTTGGTGTCTTGTTGACGGAATTAAGCTTTGCTGTCTGTTGATGCTCATGCTTTTGCTTAACATCGTTCAAGTTTCACCGATGAAACTTCACTGTAGATCAGAATTTATTATTAGGATCTGATAGAGAAAAATAACCCAAACCTTGTCATAAGATAATATAAGAATATAGCTTTTAAAGAAAAAGGTCCGACTCCTTCTTTTTATGAAATTTTAAATGTTCAGACAAAATTCAGTTTAGTTCTTCAATGTATTACATATTCCAGAGTAATGTGTTTTCCCCTGAGCTTCAAACAAATGCTTGAAAAGTTAAAAGTAAAAAAAAAATAAACGAAGTCCCTTAATTATTATTTTTCCTCTTGACCACATTCAATTTTAGGATAGCTGCATCTATCTGTACACAAATCTTAACTGGGTTTACCAATATCAACGTCATACCTATACTTTAATCATTCAACTCTGGACTCTGAAACTTATCCGTCATGTTAAATGTTTTTTAGAATGAAAGATTATGAATGGGGGTAATAACAAAATTACCAAACAGAGTTGTCAAGAGCCGAAATCCACTTGAGCCCCAAAAAAAACACACCAAAATAACTTCCCCAAACAAAATAATGATCCATTTAATATGCATCCAACTTGCTACCATCATGTGAAATCTAGTTAGTCACTATGAATTACTTGCTGCAATGAAGAGTAACTTCATATTTTACGGGAAAAGTGTCCTATTAGCTAAATATGATGATCTTGATTGGCTGTGATTCAGATCTTGTAAATAGTTACAAAACTATCCAAGGTTTCTTAACTGAAATACCAATGCGATAGCTAGAACAAACAACACAAAATAGATGAATTAAATGTCTCTTAGAGTCTAGTGCTGTCATCGATCTAACGGACTTGTCAAGACAGAGACAAGGTTAGTCTGAACGTTGTTGGGGGACTGGACTTCTTGTAACGTTTTGTTATTGTCTCCTTATGTTCATGTTTTACCTGTATTTCAAATAAATTTCTTTGCATTTAATTTTTATTTTCTTAGCTATATTTATAATGACATGCTATTCTATGTAAGTTTAAACAGTGACTAGGCAAAATGCCTAATTAAGATGATCAGGGTGAAAATATATCATCATTTCAGAAGATATAAATCAGATGTTTTAGACATGGGTTAGCCGATCTTGGCTTTCCACTTAGATTTTTTTAATGACATTTGCTCTCTCTCATTTTTGAAACATCTTTTAGTTTATGGTCTTCCTCACTGAAGAGACATAAGTTGTCGAAATGGACGTATACAGAAACCAAATATACAGTAAGTTCGGTATTTAGTTATTTCAAACAGAATATATCCTTTTAAATACAACACAAAGGGTAGTACGACGCATTTTTGCACACATATAAACACTCTAATTGTTTTTATGCATTTATTTTACAAAACAATTATAAAAATATCAACACATTTTCCTTCGTGCTGTTTTGTTCTATTTTTAACATAACCCGGATGTTACTGTATGATCACAGAAACTAAAGTCTGGGGATTGTGTCATGCAAGCTGGTGGACGCCGGAAGTGTTCCAAATGGACTGGATCATAACCAATATCAATCTGAAAATTACACATCTCTTCTCCTTCACTCATCCTGAAACAAAATTCCAGAAATATTACATTTATAATTCAAAGAATATGAAGAAAATCATGGATTCAAATTAAACTCCCAGACACCTGTGGCATTAATGAAAAGTAAAGGAACTATTTTGTTGTGTTGTTTCATCCATACAAATAAAAGATCACAGTGTAGGGAAGAATGAGAAATTTTCAATTATTTAGAATTCCAAATATATGTATGAATTTCATTGAAATCGTCATTTGCCAATATGATTAAGACATGAAGTTCGGAAAATAAAAAGTTTTAATGTAAAAAAAAAGAACTTATGAAGATAGCCCCGTTCAAGTTGTGTTTGTGGAAAATGCTATTATAGTTCCTTTTTTGTGTGTGTGTTCCTTTTTTCCTGTTTAGAAATGTTAATAAGCACTAGGGGTGCCAACGTTCCGAAATATATATTTGGTATGTTAAAGGATAACACAGGTAAGTCAGACGTACTCAACCAGTCAACAAATGTCACAAAAACAGCTCCTACTAGTGTTTATTATGTCACCCCAGACGTAGTCGGGGTGACATGTTGTTAATCTACGTTTCTTCTGATTATTCTTCTTCTCATTATTATTATTATTATTATTATTATTATTATTCCAATAATTTTTGTCCGAAGAATTATTTTGAAATGGCTTAATGTAATGAAATGAAACTTGGTATGAAGTTAGTTCAACATAAGGAGAAGATCTTTTTTGCGAAAAAAAAATTCCAAATGGCCGCCATTTCCAAGATTGCCGCCAAAATACGTCAAAAATTTCAACTTTGTCAGAATTAAACGAAATTTGATTTCTAGGTAGATTTTGAGGTTGCGAACAAGATGGGATCATCGAATCTTTTGTCTTGGGTGACATCGGCTATGGCTTGCAATTGCAATCTAGTTAAAGTTATTTTTCTTTTTTATCTGTATCAACACAATTAATTTTTAAAAAAAGCGTAGTTGTAGCAATTTTCAGTTCTTCTTCAGGACATTTCGACAACTAGTAGCCTTCGGTGCAGATGAAATAAAAAAAACACATCATTTGCCAGAAATTAATATATATATATACATGTAAGATAGATGCGAATGAATAGCAAAAAGGAAATTGAAAACTTTCATTTGTTCCTTATAGAAGGATTAGAAGTTTACCTGAAAAGCACATTTGTCGTTTAATACCTACCCAAATTTCACTGGTTTTTCTCCTGGATTGATATATAAACAACGTGCAGCCTGAATTGGAATATACATAAGAAAAAATGAATAAAAACATTTACTTAGTCTTTCATAATAAGCTCTTCTATATATCCTGAACGATAGATTTTAAATGAAGATGAAAATGTGCAACAACGTATCGACAAGTAGCTTGTGATTTAAGTGTTTGAAGTATTCAGTCAAGTTGATGAATAAGTCTTCATGTATCAGTGAATGTTGGCATTCAAAACAGATACAAGTATATACTGAGAATTTACCTTTTAAAAAGATTTTTCACCAATGTGACTTTTATGCCTTTTATGTCATTGAGTGGTGTAAAACATATGTTTCAATCTTTTTAACATATTGTTCTCACTTAAACTGCAAATTCAAAACGTTATGACGAGTCATTGCAAAACTTAGGGCACTTACTTCAACATTTAGAAAAAAAAAACTTACAATGATATCTCCTGGTCGGATTTCCATAGGTCCACCTGGAATGTCGTAGAGATCCTAAAACAAAAGAATTTAGCACTAAATTCAAAAAAAATATATCAAATCTCATCATTCTAAAAATAATTCGTCAGGTACAAAGTCGTGTGACATGCCAAATTTTGATTTCAACTTAGAAAATAGCTTGAACATGTTTTACTGAACTACGTACGGGTAGTCGATCTAAAGAATATAACTTTATAAATCCTAACGGATTAGTTTAAAATATAGCTGCCACTAACTGATAGCGACTACGTTGAAATATTTTGAGATTTGACAATAAAAAATCACATATCAACCACAGAGTTTCCGAAATACGAGATCGAACACTTTTAACACATGACCAGTGGTATTTTTTACACTTCTATAACTATTGTATAAACAATACATATTTAAAATAATCAATGACCTATAAAAATAGAAATCTTAATATTACTTATTTACTTACCTGATTTGAAAGGTAAGCAATAATTAACAAAATACCAAAGTTACTGTGAACTCAATTTCTGCAGATGACCATTTCGACGACTTATGTCTCTTCAGTGCAGAGCAGCCAAAACAATGCTATCTGGACTACTCACCTTCTTCTTTCCCATTGAAAGTTGGCTTCCAATTAATGTCCAAGTATCATTGCGTATCAGGAAACCTTCAGCAAGAATTCCTTAAATCAAAAAGAAATCATTATTAATATCACCTGTTAGAATTTCAGAATTTAAGCATTTTTTCGATGTGATTTTTTATTTAAATAGTTGATAGTGATTAGAAACATTCAAAACAGTCTTAGAATCTCTATTGAATAATTTTTTAAACATCAAAGGGACTTTTTTATTTCAGTCCTCTTTATTCTTTCCATAATGTAAAGTGTTAGAAGCTTACACGGTTGTTTAAGGAGGTACCAGTATCCCATATCAAAGTAAGTCTGTACTAAAATATCCCTTTGAAATTTGAAGATATCCCAATAATCATCGAAATACCCCATATGTTTTGGTCAAAATATCCGATATCCCTGTCCCTTTTGTCTCAATTATCTTATATTCCACTGTTAAAAATCGTAATTATCCCATATTCCAATATACTCTAAACAAGCTTCGTCTTTGTCGCCATTGCCCTATATTTAATGAAGATACCCATGCTTACACAAATAAACATACCATAATGGTGAGTATGAAGAAAGTATCGGAATGCATAAGCTGTAGGTCTGGTCCATTTACAGGCCACGTCTGAGAAGAAACCTATAAGGCAAAGTAAAATGTAAGTTGACCTTATTTTTATTTACTATCATATCTTTTCTTTGAATATTGATAGCAAAAATGAAAATTCCGCAATAAATGTAGTTCAAATAATTCAATTAAAAATTCTTGTTCATGTTATCAATATTTTCTTTAATAAATGTCTTCTTTTACGTTGCAGACATGTATACAATCTAATTAGTAGACATGTAACAACGGCAGTAGAATACCGAAGGAACAAGGGAAGCGATGACTACAAAAATCGAAGTCCAAAGACATGGCAGAAACGGTAACAGATAAAAACAAAGACAAAACAAGGACGTGAGACAGCTACAATGCACGGAAATAAAAAGATAACATTAAGAACTAAGGCACTCATAGTGTGAACTCCCATGAAAACCGGCAGTGACATCAGGTGCTCCGGAAGGGTAAGCATGTCCTGCTCCGCTAGCGGCACCCGTCACACTATCAGTGAGTCAATCCGGGGTTGAGTCAAATCCGGTTATGTCAAATCCGTGAAGACGTGAAATTTAGCTGAAAATTAGCTAAAAGAGGAGTTCACGTTGTAAAAAAGTCACACCATCAGTGAGGTATATATTGTTTTGAAAGTACTGATATTAGGCTGATTGGAATTGCCATTTTCTAACCCTTAGACAAAACCAATAAAAATTCATGGTACGTGTTACTTCTCTAACCCTCAAACAGTACCAAGGTAAAGATTTGAAAATCTGTTGTAAGTCATTTAAGTATTCAAACATTAACCAGGACAAATCAGTAGCACGAACATAATAACGAAGACAAAACTAAAATCTTACAGTATGATATACAAGACAACACAAAAAACTAAAACCACTAATAGTGTGAACTCCCATTTAAACCGAGAGTGACATCAGGTGCTCCGGAAGGGTAAGCATGTCCTGCTCCGCTAGCGGCACCCGTCACACTATCAGTGAGTCAATCCGGGGTTGAGTCAAATCCGGTTATGTCAAATCCGTGAAGACGTGAAATTTAGCTGAAAATTAGCTAAAAGAGGAGTTCACGTTGTAAAAAAGTAACCGTAGTTTCAAGATCAAAAGACAATTACCTTTGTCAGTATTTCCAGGGATATATCCTCCATTCAAAAGTGAGTACGTTTGATAATTGTATGTCGTTCTGAAAAGAAAATAATGATTTGAAAAAAAAATGCAAAAACAAAAATGATATAAATTCTAGTTCTGTGGATTTTCAGTAGATTCTGAGATCGCGAATATTTGCTTGAAAACTATTGAAACTTACAGGCGAGCCCGATAGATTTTAACTGATACAGTTAATGTAAATAACAAAATACCGAAGATACTGTAAAGTTAATTTCTGCATTTGCGCATTTCGACAACTTATGTCTCATCAGTGCAGATAAAACCGAAACATTTGGATGTCCATTAACCGAAAACGTGTAAAAGTTGATAGAGAACAAATAACAAAAAAAGAACAAATTATAAAGATTTTGAGACAATGGCAGTAGAATACAGAGGGAACAAAGGAGTGTAATAAGTCCAAAGACATGGCCAAAACAAGGATACAGAAAACAATGACATTAAACTCAGAAAACAATGACAATAGACAGATACAAAGCACAGAAATAGAAAACACAAAATACAAAAACAAGGCAAAAATTGTCAAGATTTTATAAAATTTTTAGGCGTTTTCACATTGAAAGAGGTGTCAATTTGCGAAAACATATTGTAATAAATTTCTACTTACGATTTCTTTGTGAATGTTAGTGTGACATTGGCTGGTGATGTCTTTGGTGCTAAAATTTAAGCATTCAAATAATTAATTCACTTTTCAGACATCAAGATGGTTGGTGTTTCCAATACATGTTACACAAATTTTCCAAGGGTTTTTCTCGGTATAATCTCTATATCCCTTAACCTTCGTTTTAAATGTTTCTAATGTTTTTACAGCATTTAAAAGCACGTTTTATGATATCACAACCTTCCATAACAAATTTATCTCGATAGCTTTCTAGTTTTTATTCTTAATTTTTTAGAGGTGCTTATTACCATCTGAATTTATTTCTTAACAGCTTAAGTGTTCTTAATAAAAAAAATGAAACGTTATGGCGTCAATGCACATGAGACAAAGTCTTTACAAATACACGGAAAACCAAACAATGGAACAATTAAGTCTCGAAAAATTTGGATAGTATTATCGTTTGACTCTAATATTCCAAATTTAAGTGATTTCTTTTAACAAAGAAGATTAAAACCTAATGAGAATGAAAAACGTAGAAATGGATTTACCTGTTACAGGGTCCATATAGTGTATCTCTATTATAAAATATTTCATTTTAGTTTGTCCACCAACTTTTAACGAAACATCTAAATAAAAGCATTAACAATAATCAATAAATGAATTAAATAAAGTTTCGAAAATAAACACAAACTGCGAAATATGACGTGTTATATTAGTTCATGTATTATTAAGTCTGCTTGTGGCTGTTAAAAATGTTTTAGCTTATGGATTAAGCTGTATAACACATATTTTGCACAATATGCCTAATTCTTATGAACGCATCGCAAATATATTGTAATCTGTGCAACATGTAAGCTTTTATAATAGTATCAGTCTGTTTTTACAGCTTCACAAAGAGCGATACGAGTTTTTCTAGCCTTTGGACATTTTTGGCCTATTTGCTTCTCGATCAATGACAAAAATATAAAATATAATAACAAAAATATACTATTACCAGTCTCATGAAGGTGTCTCAGTGGTATTATTTAGCCATTTTTGTTTAATATTTATTCATTTAGGTCTCATACATTTAAGAAATTGAACAATAACAAAATTAACGAACAGGGTTGTCAAGAGCCGAAGGCTATGAGAAAAAAAACATAAATTTAACAAAATAGATATATATATAAGATATAAAAAAGGGTTCCAAACACTAGCAAATATGTTAGGATCTTGTTTGGCCATTTTGATCTTATCACGATCTTGACAGGCTTAACACATTTTTGTTAAGACAGTGCAAGATTTTAAGTTGGTTTTCAAGACAATTGATTTCGAGGTCGATCAAGACGTGTTTAGAAAGAATCAGATAAAATAAGATTCACTTGTTAATTGCGTTCAGGGACGATCAAGACAGGTTAAGTTTGATAAGATCAAACAAGATATCGATTTGATCTTGTTTGATCAGGACAAACTTAACACATCTTGTTTGCCCTTGAAAGCATTTATCTTGTTTGATCTTGATAAACTGAACATGTCTTGATCGTCCTTGAAACCAATTATCTTGAAATATGACTGAATATCTTATTCTGTCTTAACAAAATTATGTTAAGCCTGTTAAGATCGTAATAAGATCAAAATGTCAAAATGGCCAAACAAGATCCTGACACATCTTCAAGTGAAAGTATTTTCTATAAATATGATGCTGGATTTACAGAACACAGAAACTGTGCAAGGAAGATAACTTGATAAAAGAATTTCATATGGATATCACCACAGAAATTATCGTTTCTCTTATTTCAAAGGTGGCTCCTAATTTTTCTCATATGAAAACGATATACTGATTTCGAAACACATGTAAAGTATGAACAAAATCTATGATAGACTTTTAAATTTATACCGTCATAAAGTCATTTTCCCTATCATTTCTTTGTCAAATTCTTAAAGTTTCAACTTCAGTAAATGCGTGGTGGCCTCAAAATTTTATTTAGCAATTATGTTTTAAAATAGAAAATTTCACAAAATTCTATAATAGAAAATTAATATCATGCAGACACCTTATAACCACAAATATACAACAAACTAACATTTCTAACTAAAACAGCATTATAATGCTTAGATATTATCGTAGTGAAATAACGACAGGAGAATACCAAAGGAACAAATGATGCGTTTAATACAAAACTGAAAGTCAGAAGACACTGCGAAAATGAAATTTAAATAAAAATAGCTACCTCAAAACGCAGAAATAAAACCTCAAAAGTCAGTACAGTGTGAAATCGAGAGTGACAGCAGGTGCCCAGGGAAGTAAGCATGTCTAATCCTGTATACGTAACTCGGCTCACCTTCAGAGAGTCTATATAGAGTTAAATAAAAGCTTATAATGTCTTGTCCATGAAAACATGAAATATGGCTTAAAATGTCCGTTTCATTTCGAACACGTCATACATTATAATGATATCTTGGTGCATTTCTCGAGGGAAAATGCAACAAATGCTGAACAAATTTCTGACTCAGTGGTTTTCTGGACAGTGTTTTTGCTATATCAGTTATGAAGTTACACGGGGTACTCTGAATAGTAGGTATATTGATGCTAAAAAATAGAAGGTTCACAAATGGAAAGTTAAAAACAATACGTTTGTCATACATATTTTGGATTTTAAAGATCAATCTTCGTCATTGTACAACATTATATTAAGGTAGTACGGGAGTTCCAAACTGCGCATCATTCTTGCGCATCTGACAAAAAAATGCAATTCACTAAGGGAAAGTTGGCGAAATGATTTTCGATTTTATAGTTAAATTTGATCACATGTGCTACTTTTATTTGGTAGCAATAATTTACCAAATTTTAAAAAATTCTATCTGATGAATCTAAAATGAATTTAAATTTTGTGCAAATTTCCCCTTACATTTCAACTAAAATAGCTGAATTTTACATGACAGATATCAAGCTAAAATAGCCGGTGACCCCAAATTTTTATTTTGTTTTTCTTATGCTGTAATATCAAAGTATAAGTCATGAAAATTTCAGAACATTCTATTTGACAGTTTTTAGACCCCCGTACCATCTTAAGAACAAAGCTCAAGTAGGTGAGGTGAATTTTAAAATATTGAATTTACATCAGCTTACCTTTCGGAAATTTGAAAACACCATTCTTCTTTGTAAATTCGTCCCAACCTCCAAAATTTACAGCGTCACTTTTACATGTTTTCCCTTGTCCGTGAGTGCAATCCCTGTTATCATATGAAATTTACACATTTAAACAATCAAATATTCAACAAATCAACATTTAAACAAACTTGAAATAAATCAATGAAATGGCAGAAATCACATATCTTTAGATACATTCATATCAGTTTCATTTTATGAAAATAAGTCAACTTTACTGTGGCATAGCATTGGACTTTACACTTAAAATAGTAAGGTTTAGACAAAAAGGCACTGAAATATAACGATCAAACAGGCAGATATGGTGTACTTGTACATGAGATAATAGCTCATGTGTACACTTTGTTCAATTACTTCCGGAGCACCTGATGTCACTCTCAGTTTCACTGGAGTTTACACTGTGAGTGCCTTTGTTTTGAATGTTTTGATTTCTATTTCTGTGCTTTGTGTCTGTCTAACGTCATTGTTTTGTGTCTGGTGCCATTGTGTTCTGTGTTCTCGTTTTGGCCATGTCTTTGGACTTCGATTTTTGTGGATTTCCCTCCTTTGTTCCTTCGGTGTTCTACTGCCGTTGTTTACTATTATTTAAATTTGTGTAAATTCTAAAACCGAAGGATTAACTCCCTCCATCGTAGTTTTGTCCTTAGCTATATTTGATATTACTGATTATTCGGATTTTGTTTGGTGTTATGCATTTTAAACTTTTTTTTTTAATATAGATTTCCCTCGTTTGGGTGATAGTGCTGTTGATGAGGAATTAATTTCCGAAATGGCCATACAGCTCATTAAAATTATTGTTGGAGTTAACATATGTGTTATGGTCTCATGTTCATTTACTCCATATCCTTTCGTAAAATATATAAAACATACAAGGTTTAAAAAAGATAAATAAGAGTTAATCCATGTTATCTTAATGACCTTGGCTCTTGACAAATCTGTTCGGTAATTTTGTTATTATCTCCATCCAGTAGTGCACTTAATTTGCTTTCTACAAATAATTGACGGCAACATATATAAAATCAAATATAACGGTATAATAGTTTGGCGTTGATGGGTACAAATGTTTCTATAACCTACTGTTGATAAAAATGCCTCATCTCAGACAATAAGATTCAAATATCTAAGCCTGTTTTCTGAAGATCAAAACAGTTACAGTTATGATTAGTTATATGGGTTCTCGTCAGGTAGAAGTGGTTAAAATATATCTTCACTAAAGATAGAAAAATTTCGATTTTCAACACGAGAGCTTTAGCTGTCCTGTAGATAACTAAATATTTTTTGATTATGACACAGATGAATGAAATTTAATGTTTTTCTCAAATGAAATTAGTGTAAAACTCGAAAAATACATTTTGAAAAATGCGGGAAACGTCAAGCGGAAATTTAAACAATGCCCTCTGAATAAATTGCCGATTACACATTCAATCGTCGGCTTAGAATAGACGAATCTAATATATTACGAGTCTCACTTAATCTCCAAAAGTTTCATCAGTATAATATTGATTTTGACCTAATAATATCCATGTAAAAGCACAAGATTAAAACAATTGTTGTATTAGATATATTAATATAATTTATTTGTTCTTTACCAGGTACTCTCAGTAGAATAAGGATCATCGCAAACCCCAGTGGCCACGTGATGAACAACTGACCTATCAGCTTCTGTCAAGGAGCTTACTGAAAATTTAAAGAAAATACGATATAACATAATATTCCTTGAAATGAATAAGATATTTGAACAACACATTACAAATGGTAAATGCAAACTTTGTAATTTGTTCATTAGATAACGATTTGCATATCAAACCTTTATCCACTAATGGGTATGCGCGATGCATGTACATGCTTACCCTTTTATAGCACTTCATGCTCTAAGTCATACTCATTTTATGACAGTTCACAGTACGAGCGCTGTGTATCATGTCATCGTTCTTCCGTCTTGGGATTTTGTTATATGTTTAATTTTCGTGTCCTTTTGTTATTTATGCATCATTCTGATTGTGTTTTTCACCCTTACGTTGACAAAATTAATGTAATGTTGATATCATAGTTATTTCTCTTTTTTTCAGTATCTTTATTGTTTGTGAATTTCAAAGCAATTTAATCATAAAATCTAATATTCATATTATAGTTTTTTTTTCAATATCTTATAAAATATAATGTTGATTTGACTGACACGTGTAAATGTCTTGCAAAATATATTTTAAAAAATCTTTATTGTACTTACAGACATAACTTTCTCCTATGTCTTGCAATGGATGGGCATAGCATATATATTGATCGGCCTGAAAATCAAGGTATACAATTTACGCATAGATGTCAGCGTTAAAGTGTTTCTGGATTAAGAGCAACAGTGAAAACCTTGTTCTGTTGCTTATTACAGTGTATTTGTAGAGACTTTGTCTCAGGTGAGTTTACATCAAAGTTTTCATTGTTAATTAAATTGTAATGAAATTATTTTAGTTTTGATGCAACGTTTTATTCCAAAACAAATTATGCTTTTTATAGGTTTTGTTTCGTTCCTGTTCATTTCATTCTCTTTAATTTCCTTGGTTGTGCTGTTGTTTTTTTTTTTTTAATTTGTTTGCCGATGTAATTCAGACCTTAAAATGTCACATAACGGAGAAGCATTAGTTGCTTACACTGTCAACGTTGTCAGCATTGTCTGTTCCACCTTTTTAGGTTAAGTTTAGTTTACTTTTAGTTTAGTTTAGTTCATTTAAAAACAATATCCAAATACTGTGTCACATGGGAATATGTATATAAATATATACAGACATTTATCATCTATATACATTTCAGTTATGGTGTACTTGTTCTTGAGAAAATTTCTCATATAGATGCGCTATCATTCTTTCACATTTTGACTTTTTTATTTAAAATTACTATTCTGACCACCTGTTTGTTGTGCCCACGTCTCATGATTTTATTAAGTGTTCTTACTGTTGGCTCGATGAGTGCCATGTGGTTGCTTAAATGTTGTGATCAATTTCTATCTTTTTGTCGGGCAATGGATGACAGCGATTGTAAGAACGCTCTGCCAGTTAAGTTTATGTTTGTTGACATCCATGGAGGTAAAAAAGCATGGACGTAGCGTTGCTCTACAATTAGACTTTTTTTTATTTGATGTAATTTAAAATTCTGACTACCTGTTTATTGTGCCCACGTCCCATGATTTTATAAAGCGTTCTTACTGTTGGCTCGATGAGTGCCATGTGGTTGCTTAAATGTTATGATCATTTTCTATCTTTTTGTCGGGCAATGGATGACAGAAATTGTAAGAACACTCTGCCAGTTAAGTTTATGTTTGTTCCATGGAGGTAAAAAAGCATGGATGCAGCGTTGCTCTACAATAAGCAATGAATACCGCTCAAACCGGTGCTAGGTGCCGCCTTGAACTTACTATGAGGTATGAGTAAAACTCATTGTTGAAGGCCTCATGGTGACTTCAAGATTAAGAAAAACAATAAAACCGTCGTTCCATTGCTTATTATTACCATGTATTTGTAGCGACTTTGTCTCATTTTCATTTACTCCATATCCCTTCATTGTTTATATATATAAATAGTTTTCAATATGACATATGCTGACAAGACAATCTAATTCAGCAACTTATTGTTAATGTTTTTACAAAAAGGACATACATTATTCAAAACTTTGATATAATTATATCCCGACATTCGAGACATTTTCCCTACTCGGATACCTAATATTTTATAGTGTAATAAATTTACTTCTTAAATTAATAACTATATCATTTTGACATTCAAACAAATAGTGGTATTCATATTTTTTGTGATAGAATGTCCGTATGCCACGCCTTTATATCTTCAAGAAAGTATGATTGTTAGGTCCAGATTCATACGATACCAGTTTTTACCTATTCAAATAAGGTTAAATTGTGTTACTCACGGATATCATTTTTTTTTATTTAATAAATTTAAAAGAGATGACAGGAAAAATCTACAGTGGCTGGAAATTACAATTACATGCCACAATCTACAAGAAAACTGCACAGGAAAATCACAAATAAGACACACGTTAACAATGATAGGAACTCAGGAGAGCCTGATATATGTATATATATATATATTTGAAAAAGCGCTTATGAGAGTTTTTTTTAATTCAATTTTTTTTTCTCAGCTAAACCAAATATAAAACAATTACAAATCAAGAGAAAGCCTTTTCTACCATATAAATATAAACAATGTGAAAAAACAAGATACTTACATATGTTGTTTCTACCAGTGGCATTGATATTCTTATTTTCTGTTCAGCGTTGGTCTGTATTATGGCGGCGTTATCTACCACAAAGTGATATGTTAGATATAACAAACGTAAAGTAAACTTCATGTTCTATAGATATTGATAATTTTAACTGTTACACGGTTTTGGAAGGATATTAATATGAAGTCAAAATATTTGGGAAAGTCTTATCTTCTATTGGAATTACGTTCTGTTTACTCACGTCTTATCAGAACGTGACGTATGATTTTGGACTGAAATAAACAACAACAAAAAATTGTTTTCCTTATTTGTATTAAGTGCATATATATCACTGCCATTATTTCTAGGTCGCCTGTACTCTAAATTTATACAGAAATTCCTTTGTACTTATACTGTAAACCAATTTATTTTCGCGGATTCTTTATTTCGCGTTTTGTTCCTTCTGGCGAAATTCGCGAAAATAATTTGGTTTACAGTTTCTTTAGTATCAAACATAGTCGAAAAGAGAAAAATAGACTGAAGTTGGAAGAATGAAATGAAATATTAACTTTTCAACCTTTTCCAAAGATTCAACCATTTTTTCTTACTATAATTCCAACATCCATCCAAACAAAAATTCACTAAGAAATAAAACGATCATTACGGGCCATCACTGCAGTAGATGATTTTTCACTATGAAATGTAAAATGGATGTAAAATTACTAATATGCATATAATTCCAAAGCTGGTGTTTGTTCGAGTCGTATTATTTTTTCTAATCAAAAAGTACCAAACGTATTAATACAGGCTGAGAAACGACATTTTGCATGTAGTCAATATGAAGCATTATTGACCATTACCAAAAACACGTTATTAATTCAGGTAAATGTGAAGTCAGAACGTTGCAACAAAAATTTCAAGAAATTTTCCTGTTTTCACTGCCAATTTTCGACAAAATTACGTCAATTTAAAGACTATACAGCAACCATGGAAGATGTATATTTCCAGTATGCAGTGTAAAGTCCCCAAAAGATTTCCAATGCAAGACATGTATGCTCTCTATTTAGTAATACATGTTTTATCTTTTGAATCTTGAATTTACTCGAATAAAAAAGGATGTGAAGTAAATGCACATGAGACAAACTCTTTACAAATAGATGATAGAACAAAGCAAAGGAACAGCTTTTTCATTGCTGTAACTCATCTTGCAACTGAAGTCACTATGACGTTTTCGACAATGAACTTCGTTATAGTAAGTTCAAGACTGTCCCTAGCACCGACTTGATCGGAATTCGACAAAAATCGGTATTCTTAAAACAAACAGTAGGAGCATCGATCACAAAGATTAGTTATTGATTACGAAAACTTTAGAGTGTGATTTTTTTACCGCAACAAATGAGTTTAATGGTCAAAATACAACAATAACACATAGTAAAATGAAAAGTGAGCAAACAGTCAGACGATTGAAGTAATGATACCAGTATCATATTGTATTTTAATGGAAAAGGGCCATTAGTAATACAATAATACTAAAGAACAAATCGATATGGAGTAAATGGGACCTGTAATGATTTGATATCACTGAAGAGACAATGGATAAAGAATAAAATGTAAGATAAAAGAAAATACGAATCTAGAGACAAAATGTCGTATCACATTATGGGTATTTACAAATGAATGTAGAGTAAGGAATAATAAATTATTTTTTGGTGTCGTAAATAGCATTTTTTATCAGTGCAGATAATATACATTTGGAAGTTGGTATTTCGTGTTGACAAATGGTTAATTGTTAAATAAAAGAATAAAAAGTCACAAGAATATAAAATATTATACATCAAAAGATTCGGAATTTCACATTGTGTGTTCAAAAGTAACATTTATTTTTTTTAACTAATGCAAAAATCGCTGTACTTGATATATTATCGCTATAGCGTCATTTTTACCGGTGTAGACGCGTAACGCATGTTCAAGGTACCAAAAACATATTTAACCATTTCGAAAATATTATGAACTTAAAAATCCCCAAATTTGCCAGTGAAGATACGTAGACTTTAAGGAATTGATACATCATAAAATCATTAAAGTCATTAGCCAACTTTTTACGATAACTGTCTTTCATCATGCTGTATAAGTAGGTAGAAGCTCCAAAAATGTGCACTTCCCTTCACACCAAGCAAACAGAAATATCGAAGAAAGTGCACATTTATGCAAAAATTAATATTCGAATTGTGGTTGAGGCGTTAGTTTTCGTTCTTGTGTCATATACTTCCAACTGCTTTCAGTTGATTTCAATATAATTTCATGTTCATGCTATTTAATCGGAATTAAAAGAAAATGTCACAAAATTAAGTGTGGCGTTTGCAATTTATTTTAATAAAATTGTATCTGAGGGCTGCAGTGAAATTGGATGTTTGTTTTTAAAATCTTTTGCATATTTATCAACGGTACATAACATGAATGTGTAGTTAATTAGTTGGATTTTTTCCACAATTCAGAATATTTGAATAGAGACTCTTATGTCTCAATTATAAAATATAACGTTTTCATTCCGTCCGAACTCTTCTCATATAAAATTTACGTAACGACATCGAAAATTTATGGTATGGGAATAAAAAAATGTCCTTATTTCGAAGATGTGCATTTCGTCTTGTTTTAAATAATGACTCTGTATTGTAAATACCTTCATTTCAAGCCACAATTTCGAAGTTTTTCGATTTCACATAAAAATGTCACAAACCACGGGGAATGCAAAAACTTACGTCGGGTTGATTTCACCACCAAGTTTATGAACTCATAAATTTTGAGATGTAGATTTCGAAAAGCAAAGAATCATTCAGATTATAAACGTGAATCTTGTTGCCTTTTGTTTACCTATTCGATTATGTCGATGTTTTAAAAATCGACGAATTTATTACGAATTTTCTATTTCAAAATCAAATGTCACAAAAGAAATTTGCGACGTCTAGTGGCAAATATGACGTTTACGTCTAGGAAAAATACAACGCTTTTGCAGATCAATATACAAAAATACGACTTATTTTTTACATTAATTTGAAAATATAGAACAACTTTGTCATTAAAAGATGCACACACGAAACAAAATAGAGGGGGCGGACAGGATAAAAGTGGACCGGGAGAAAGGAGAAAAGCAACACGAGAAAAGCAAAAGAAATGAAAGGGAGAAAGGGGTGGAAGAAAGAGAGAGGGCAGTAGAAAGGAGGAAAAAGGCTGGGTAGACTGAAGAAAAGGGCATCAGAGAGGAGAAACACATCCCTGTCCGCCCCCTCAAAGCAGGTAAATAGAAATATGCAAAATGAATCATTCATTCGTTACAGATAAATTGCAGTGGCTGGAAGTCTGACATTAACGACCTTTCGTAAAAAGGTTTTCCTTTTCCTTTTCCATTTATTTCCTTATCACAATTTCTCTGTATCCACGTAAATAAAACATTCAGTAGTGACAAGACATGTGATATAAATTCATGCACCTTGACTGGAGATGAAGAGTAACATAAATGGTTCGTCCCTTTGTCATACATCTTGATATAACCACAAATACACTTAATTTCATGCATGATTTTTATTGGGGGGGCGGGTTAAAAAGGAATTCCGAAAAAAATCCAGGATCAGAAATTTGATGAATACAAAATTTAAATGACATGACAAGGCTGCTATAAAACATATTTGAATACCTGGCATGGACAAAAAAGACAGGATTGCTTCCAGTTGAAAAAATTAGACTCAAAGATTGAATGAAAAAATATCAAAGATCAGATGTTCCTCTAAAGGCCGCCATAAAAATCTAATGGTTGCTCCCAAAAACATATACATGTACATATAAGCAAAAATAAGCATCACCACCGGTCTATACAATTTGATAAAGAGAAATGACTTCAAATGCACAAAATTCGACACGAAAGTTCCACTTCTGTTATTTTATTAAAAGTCATTATTTCTTTAAAATTGCCTGTACATTGTTTTAGAAATTATTGAGCTAAAACGAATTCTGAAGTACGAAAAGAATGACGTAAGTATCCGTTTTGTTCAAGTTATGGTCATTTGAAATCTTTTTAACATTTATTCGGTCTGATAGAATACGGGATTTTCGAGGTAGGATCTATTGTGCTATTGTGTTTTTGAAGGAGACGGAGACGAACGTCCCTGTAGAAAAGTTTGTATTCTTAACACTGCGAATAATGTAAAGGGACGACCATTTGATTTTCAGGGGAGGGCTTGGACGATTTTGCCTAGAAAAACTTTTTATTTCCATGAAAATCTCCAACAAATTATGTATTTTCACCAAATTTCACATCAGATTATTTATTTGCATGTGCACAACACTGCATTCTTCAAATCAAAATTAAATTATTTATTTTCATTTATTTTCACATTTTCATTGGCAACAAGATTAAATTTTTTATTTGCAAAATCGCCACCCCCCCCCCCCCGAAAATCAAATGATTGTCCCCTAAATTGCTGACATTTAGCCTAATAAAACACGAACTGTTTATAAATGAAGTAACACATACAGAAAGTGTTTTACATTTGAGTTCTACAGATGGCCATTTTGAAAACTTATGTGTCTTCGGTGCAAATTAATAATATAATAATAATAATACAATTTACCAAAATTGTTGGTAAAGAATTCAATCTAAGGAGCTTGAAAAGGGACACATAAATCAGCTAAATTTGAAGTGTACCATGACTATTTTCTATAAAAAAAATCACACGGAGCGTAAACATCGTTAACCCTTATGTGAACAACCGTCGGAAGAAGGGTCCGATTTTAACAAACTTTCTCGGCATAAAAAATGAACTCGCAGTCCAATATTTGGGAAGTTTTTGTCGATATATGAATCATATTTATTGTCACAATAAAATAGAATCGATCGAAAATTTAAAAATGGATATATGAAAAAGGAAAAATTAAATCATTTTATAGCAATTTCATGTATACAACAATAAAAGCGTTGTTCCTCTGCTTGTTTTTTACCATGTATTTGTAGAGACTTTGTCTCATGTGCATTTACTCCATATCCTTTTATTCACCATACTGACAGCTCAGCACACAAACCGACAACTGATCCAAGAAGATATATGTACTCCGCACCTAAATCGCTTGTTTTTGAAACATGCTCCTTACCCGTAATTGGAAAGATTCAGCACAAATTCAGATTATCTCTTTCTTGAAAGAGTTCTGTTTTTAATTGAGTATTCATTATTGCTGATCTCATCGGTAGCATTTTGCAGCAACACTTAGAAACATATTTACCTATATATCAATATCCTCGCCCAAACTAGCGGGTTTCTTTTACGAAAGTAGTAAACCTTAGAAACTAACGAAAATTGTCCGCCATAAGGTATTGAGATACAGAAGGAAAGATGTGAACCATATAAATATGGCTTTCAACTACATTTACATATATATATATATATATATATCTGTAAACAAACAAAAAGAGATAATAGGAGAAAATATAGTTGGTAAAAAAACAAATTTAAAGAATGACAGAAAGAAAAAAATATTAAAATGGTAAAAAGGGACCAGGACGTCTTTACTTTATCAATACGACGTCTTCAAAAATAAAAAAAAATATATATATGCTTTTTGACGTTACGTCAACTTTAGCTTTTTGGACAGAAATGGAATGCTTTTCTGTGTAATTAATACCCTTGTACAAAAGTACTGATTAGACAGGTAAAATTCGGTCGAGTTAGAAATCTGACAAATCCTAGGTTTGTCACACTAAGTATGGAATCAGAGATAAGAGGCTGGGTGCTGTAAGTTCGCAATAATAACTTCCAAAACAAACGTAGTAATAGGATCAAATTTGACCAACCATATCTCCAGGATAAGACCTAGAACACACCTTTGTCAACATGGGTAAATCACGTACAAATAAACAAGTAAGAACTTTCTCCTATAAAAAGACTGTATTATGAGCTCTTTTTCAAAATCTTACAAACAATTAAATCCTAGTAATTTACAAGCATAGAGCTCGAGATGAACACATTTACTGTGTCCTGCTTCTTTATCACAGGTAAGTGTTTTGAAATCGATATTGATATCGTGAAAACACATCTAATAACAAAGATCACTATCGAGACGAATAAAACAAATATTATAAATGCAAGGAAAAGCTTTCAAGACTCTTAACTCAAAATGATGGGCTTTTTTTCTATATTTTTTTTTCTTTGATATTGCACAAAAGCTTGATAAAAATGTCTTATTAAAATACAAAACATTAACAGATAATTGCAGAATTCGAGCATGATCAGATCATATATTTGGCAATATTTTACGATGAGCGGTAGTGAGGTATAAAATGAATACAAATATAAGTTTTGACCATGTCCCCACATACACATGGTCGCTACAAAAACAAAATGATGTATTGGGATGCAAAAAGTTATTATTTTAGAAATAAACATATATATTTCTATAAACAGCAATGAGATAACATAAAATAGTTGAAATTTAAATGAAATAAAAGGGACAACAGTACACAGGAAAAACACAAATGATTGATAATTTGTGTTAGAACATACCAAGTACTGATGTAAAACAGGTGCTAGGGGTCGTCTGGAACTTACTGTATGCAAAGCTCATTGTTGAAGGTCTCGATGAAGAACAACGATAAAAGCCGTGTATTTGTAGAGAATTTATCTCATGTGCATTTACTCCATATCCTTTCATTGTTTATTAAAGTTCAAACTGAATATCTATAATACAGGAACACTGACTTATTTACTTATATTTAGTTCAAGCATGTTGCTTGTGTTTTCAACATGTACATGTTTGTTGCTAACATGATATACAGTTCTACGAATACGATAACTGAATATATAATATACATGTAGCTATAATAAAATTTTAAATTGATACATCGGCGAATGAATACCGAAGAAAAACGACTGAAAAGTAAAATTCTAAATTAGAAAAAAAAGGCAATATAAATATATATCATTTACTCCATATCCTTTCCTGAAATATAAATATACACATCGAATGTAGAATCAGTTTTAGTGTGAATAACTACACTGTAAATTACATGCTTTAGATATTTTTTTTCAAAAACTGTATTTCTCCTTGACATTTTATTTATCTGTATTTGATCTACACACAGGAAATTTCTTTGACATTTATATTGAAAGAGCCCTCCGACTAATGTCTGTCAATCTTTAAAATACAATTTGTTAAAAAAGCAAAAAGAAATTAGGATAATTTGGAAAGATATGATGTCATTCTTCTTTGCACAGGACTTAGATCTTTTTAAAATTCTTTCTAAAATATAAATAAAAATGGCTGTCACTTGCTTTGTCTTTTATAATATTTTACAAAAAGGATGTTTTTTCCATCTATGTAAAATATCATTATTATTACTTTTTTTCAATATCATTTTGTCAAAATATTCTACTTACCAACTATTGTATTCTTCCTAATTTTCAAATTATATGTAAAATTTATCGGTTTGTGTCCGGGTCTCTGGTGGTGAAGGTCAAATAGGATTTAAAAAAAAATATTTCCATATTTGAAAATGGAAAACACCAAGCAAAACATAAGTTGTTATTTCAAAATGGAGGAAAAATCCATCCACCTTCAGAATAATTGTAATTTGAATTCTGATGAGCTTCATATCTACCTGCAAATTACTGGAATTCTGAATATCGAAATTTCAGTAACTTATGTATTATCGCTGCAAAGAGACTCAACATTTTTAAATACTGTTAACAGGTTAAGATTAAATGATAGTTTTCACGCTTTTATATGAATATAATTACTATTTTTGTAAAGCACAAAATATTGTACAAGTCAAATACCTCAAATATCTTTCAAATATACAAAAAATATAAACGTCTACATTTTAATAATTTCAGCGCTTTACACGAATTCATATGGTGGTATAATACCAAAAGGCATTACCAAATATCTGAAAACAAATTCCCAAATACTGGCCGGAATTAAGAACATCAATGTAGAACTTGAAGGAGGGTTGAATAAAAGATCGGATTCAAAGATGCTAGCCGGCATTAAAAACATTAATGTAGAGCTTGAAGGAGGGTTAAATAAAAGATCGTATTCAAATATACTAGCCGGAATTAAGAACATTAATGTAGAGATGGAAGGAGGTTTGAATAAAAGATCAGATTCAAATATACTGGCCGGAATTAAGAACATTAATGTAGAGCTTGAAGGAGGGTTGAATAAAAGATCGGATTCAAATATACTAGCCGGCATTAAAAACATTAATGTAGAGCTTGAAAGAGGGTTAAATAAAAGATCGGATTCCAATATACTGGCCGGAATTAGGAATATTAATGTAGAGCTTGAAGGAGGGTTGAATAAAAGATCGGATTCAAATATACTAGCCGGAATTAAGAACATAAGTATAGAGCTTGAAGGAGGGTTGAATAAAAGATCGGATTCCAATATACTAGTCGTTATTAAGAACATTGATGTACAGCTTAAAGGAGGGTTGAATAAAAGATCGGATTCCAATATACTAGCCGGCATTAAGAACATTAATGTAGAGCTTGAAGGAGGGTTGAATAAAAGATCGGATTTCAATATACTGGCCGGCATTAAGAACATTAATGTAGAGCTTGAAGGAGGGTTGAAGAAAAGATCGGATTCAAATATACTAGCCGGAATTAAGAACATTAATGTAGAGCTTGAAGGAGGGTTGAATAAAAGATCTGATTCAAATATACTAGCCGGAATTAAGAACATTAATGTTGAGCTTGAAGGAGGGTTGAATAAAAGATCGGATTTAAATATACTAGCCGGCATTAAGAACATTAATGTAGAGCTTGAAGGAGGGTTGAATAAAAGATCGGATTCAAACATACTAGCCGGAATTAAGAACATTAATGTAGAGCTGGAAAGAGGGTTGAATAAAAGATCAGATTCAAATATACTGGCAGGAATTAAGAACATTAATGTAAGGCTTGAAGGAGGGTTGAATAAAAGATCGGATTCAAATATACTAGCCGGCATTAAAAACATTAATGTAGAGCTTGAAGAAGGGTTAAATAAAAGATCAGATTCAAATATACTGGCCGGAATTAAGAACATTAATGTAGAGCTTGAAGGAGGGTTGAATAAAAAATCGGCTTTAAATATACTAGCCGGAATAAAGAACATTAATGTAGAGCTTGAAGGAGGGTTGAATAAAAGATCGGATTCAAATATACTAGCCGGAATTAAGAACATAAATGTAGAGCTTGAAGGAGGGTTGAATAAAAGATCGGATTCCAATATACTAGCCGTAATTAAGAACATTAATGTAGAGCTTGAAGGAGGTTTGAATAAAAGATCGGATTCAAATATACTAGCCGGAATTAAGAACATTAATGTAGAGCTGGAAGGACGGTTGAATAAAAGATCGGATTCAAATATACTAGCCGGAATTAAGAACATTAATGTAGAGCTGGAAGGAGGGTTGAATAAAAGATCAGATTCAAATATACTGGCCGGAATTAAGAACATTAATGTAGAGCTTGTAGGAGGGTTGAATAAAAGGTCGGATTCCAATATACTAGCCGGAATTAAGAATATCCATGTAGATCTTGAAAGGGGGTTGAATAAAAGATCGGATTCAAATATACTTGCTGGAATTAAAAACATCAATCTAGAGCTTGAAGGGGGGTTGAGTAAAAGATCGGATTCAAATATACTAGCCGTAATTAAGAACATTAATGTAGAGCTTGAAGGGGAGTTGAATAAAAGATCTGATTCAAAAATACTAGCCGGAATCAAGAACATTAATGTAGAGCTTGAAGGAGGGTTGAATAAAAGATCGGATTCAAATATAATAGCTGGAATTAAGAATATTAATGTAGAGCTTGAAGGATGGTTAAGTAAAAGATCGGATTCACATATACTAGCCGGAATTAAGAACATAAATGTAGAGCTTGAAGGGGGGTTAACTAAAAGATTGGATTTAAATATACTAGCCGGTATTAAGAACATTAATGTAGAGCTGGAAGGAGGGTTGAATAAAAGGTCGGATTCAAATATTCTAGCCGGAATTAAGAACATAAATGTGGAACTAGAAGGAAGGTTGAATAAAAGATCGGATTCAAATATACTAGCCGGAATTAAGAATATTAAAGTACAGCTCGAGGGAGGGTTGAATAAAAGGTTGGATTCCAATATACTAGCCGGAATTAAGAGCATTAATGTTGAGCTTGAAGGAGGGTTGAAAAAAAGGTCGGATTCAAATATACTAGCCGGAATTAAGAACATCAATGTAGAGCTTGAAGGAGTATTGAATAAAAGAACCGATTCAAATGTATTGGCAGGAATAAAAAGCATCAATGTAGAACTTGCTGGAATCAAAAATATTAATATTAACCTTGAAGCAGGTGTCAAAAGATTTGATGCAAGCATAATTGCCGGAATCAAAAATATAAATGTTGAGCTAGAAGACGGACTATCAATGCGATTGAATGCCGGAATCCTGGCAGGAATTAAAAATATAAACATAGATCTTGAGGATGGATTGAATAAAAGATCTGCGCAAAATGTTTTGGCCGGCATTAAAAATATTAATATAGACCTTGAGGGTGCTTTGAATAAAAGATACAATTCAAATGTATTGGCCGGAATAAAGAACGTTAATGTGGAGCTTGATTCGGGACTGCATAAAAGGTCTGACGGCAATGTATTGGCAGGGATTAAAAACATCAATGTTCAACTTGAGAAAGGACTTGCTAAGAAAAGGTAAACATCAGAAACACTTTCATTACAAAAGTTAACTAAAGCACTTAATTAAACAACGGCAGTAGAATACCGAAGGAACAAGGGAAGCGATGACTACAAAAATCGAAGTCCAAAGACATGGCAAAAACGGTAACAGATAAAAACAAAGACAAAACAAGGACTTGAGACAGCTACAATGCACGGAAATAAAAGGATAACATTAAGAACTAAGGCACTCATAGTGTGAACTCCCATGAAAACCGGGAGTGACATCAGGTGCTCCGGAAGGGTAAGCATGTCCTGCTCCAATAGCGACACCCGTCACACTATCAGTGAGGTATATATTGTTTTGAAAGTTCTGATTTGAGGCTGATTGGAATTACCATTTTCTAACCCTTAGACAAAACCAATAAAAATCCATGGCACATGTTACTTCTCTAACCCTCAAACAGTACCAAGGTAAAGATTTGAAAAGCTGTTGTATTCAAACATTAACCAGGACAAACCAGTAGCACGAACATAATAACGAAGACAAAACTAAAATCTTACAGTATGATTTACAAAACAACACAAAAAACTAAAACCACCGACAGTGTGAACTCCCATAAAAACCGAGAGTGACATCAGGTGCTCCGGAAGGGTAAAAAAGAATAATTCAATTGGTATTTCTTTAATTTGGTCAATAAATATATGTATATTATGGTATGGTTATACCCCCAAGCAACCCGTCCAATAAATATCTGCATAAGATCTTACAATTATAAACCAACTTCAAAAACTCTCTCTACCAATCGTCAGGTTAACTTTAAAGAAATGCCAGATAAAAAGACGTACGCTGTAGCGATGAAGAGAACAATCATTCAATGTAAACCAGACAGCCTCATTTTTAAGAAGAATGTATATATTTCGCTATTTTAACATTTCCTGTTATTTTGTAAATTCTAAGAGTGTTTCTTTTTGACACCCTTTCAGTCTTTTAAATCGTCATATTTTTTTCTTTTTATCCGTTTCTGCTTAAATGGGTTTACCGCTTTGATTTTGTTTTTATTTATTTTGACATTAAATTTGAGGATAAAAAACTATTTTCTTACATTTTTCAGATAAAACTTTAATGTCTGAAATCCATCTTTATGGGTAAGAAAATAAGTTATTAAGACTGTTTATTATCTAGTATCTATACTCTTGACATTTGGCATTTTGTCATATAATTCAGATAAATATCCGTCTTCCAAGTCATAGCTCGCTTATAATGACGAAGAGGCACATGAAGTATATCAACAACATGATGTTAAATAAATAATCGACAGAACTGAAAGTTATACACAAAAAATTGTCCACTGAATAAATAAAAGAACAGAATTATGTATTAAAATGATGTTTAAAAAAATGACTAAATCGCAAACAAATAAAGAAAACGTTCACTATTGGTGTAATATTTAGCGTAATCAGCTCTAATGAAGGAGGTTTACCACGACAAATGCAAATGGGGGGTGGCAAAAAATGTAGGATACTTATTTTTTGCTTCTTCTTTACTCATTGGTCTTTTACTGAAGTAATCAATACTTCGTACTGACCCGAAAACTGATTTAATTTAGAAATTTGCTATCTCCAAATTTTTGAAAATTTTGTTTAAAACTAAGGATTATTGCCCTCGTACATTGCTCTGTCATAAATGTATAAATGTTCATTTTGATTGTACATATTGTTTATTAGTTCTCTATCGGCTTTCAATAGAAAAAAGAAGGGAAATGGGGAATGTGTCAAAGAGACAACGACCCAAAGGGGGGTAATAACAACTCAAAGTCACCATAAGATCTTCAATGAACGGTGAGGAAACCCCCAGCCAACGGCAGGTTGGAGTCGGCCCCTGAATAAAGAGTAATCAAGTTCAGCGAAATAAACATCATCCTAGACTCCTATAGACATAAAGTAAACTAACTAGAAAACTCCTATAGACATAAAGTAAACTAACTAGAAAACTCCTATAGACATAAAGTAAACTAACTAGAAAACAGACAAGGCTTAATAAATTTCCTAAACACATTTTGTTTATTGTCTTCCCAATATTTTAAATTGATATGCACTGAGGAGACATAAATTGTCGAAATAGGCATATGCAGAAACTAAAATTTACAGTAACTTTGGTAGTTTATTATTTACGAGTACGAAAAGTGCACATTAAAATACTATTTGTGTATTGAAATAAAGTCTCTAAAAATTAAGTTGAATATTCATTTTGGTGTTAAATACAGCTAATATCGGTTGATCAAATCAATTTTGATGGAACAAATCAAGAAACAATAACATGAAAGAAGATCTTGCTTTTATTTATCCTAATGATACTCTTATGTATTTCAGATTCATCTTGTGCAATAGAAGATTGGTGATACTGGCATTATATTTTATATATTTACATAAAACTTTTATAATAAAATTATTTTATATCAATGACCCTATTTTGTTATGTTTATGTAATGTTTTAATACCAACAGCAGTAAACGAAGAACAGCGGAAAAGAAGCTTAACTTCGACATTCTGAACAAATAAAATTTTATCTTCTCGTAATTCGATTTGTGTCTTTCAAATGTGTACTGAGGAGACAAAAGATGTCGAAATGGCTTTCTGTGGAGATGAAATTTATTGCAATGGAATTCAACTTCCCACTTTTCCTGATGGTGTCGCTGCTGCACTATCAGGTAGTTCGCTAGACTGACTAGTGCTGCCCCCTAGCTCACTATGCTTTGCTGTTACGATTCCACGGATTTGAGACAGACTCGTCAGTCTAGTAGTTCGCAGGAAAATAGGTATTTCACGCATGTTAAATAAATGTTCCTTGTGCATGAATTTCCCCGGTATCACGACGTCACAGAACAAAACCTGATAGTATAGTTGTGACACCAGGCGTGACACAAAATATTGAAGGTGCATTCCATTTATGCATTTGTTTTGTATTAAGGACTTAAAGCTGAAATCAACAAAAGGCAAATTTACCTTCTTTCACTTTTTACTAAACATTGCTAAGTGATCAAATTTTAATTATTCAAAGTGGATACTATAACATACGATGCTTACTTAACCCTTAAAGACCCTAGAATAATGAAAGGATGGTCGAGCAACATTGTTTGGTCAAAATATCAATTATGGAAAGATCTTTTATTTCTTTCTCTTTGATTTCATTCTTTAAACAATAAATGTACATTGTGGTTATCATAGACGCTAAGATATACCTTAACAGTGGAATAAAATCGCACTTATCATTCCAAGCGCTAAATAATTATGTAATAGTTACTTATATAGAGAGAATTATCACGAGATATAAACTGCCCAAGTGATAGCGATATGGACTGACACATGGATAATGCCTGGGTCGTAGGCGAGGGTATTCCATATTGCTATCCCAATGGCAGTATATTTCGTGATTATTCTCTCTATATAAGTAACTATTATTTTCATTTTATTGAAGAACACTTGAATTTAATTTTGTTCATTTTGTTAAAATACTTAAGTATCAACAATAACAGTTCAATGAAACAACGGCAGTAGAATACCGTAGGAACAAAGGAGTAAAATTTACAAAAATCGAAGTCCAAAGACACGGCCAAAACAAGAACACAGAAAACAATGACGCTAGACACAAAAACAATGACGTTAGACAGATACAAAGCACAGAAACAGAAATTACAACATTTAAAACAAAGGCATTCACAGTGTGAACTCCAGTGACACTGAGAGTGACATCAGGTGCTCCGGAAGGGTAAGCATGCCCTGCTCTGTTAACAGCACCCGTCACACTGTAAGTGAAGCATGTATGTTTTTGAAAGATCTGTTAGGTAGCTGATTGGTTAATGTATTTTGCTAACCCTAAGACAAAACCAATTAAAAATCATGGTACGTGTTACTTCTCTAACCCTCAAACAGTACCAAGTTAAATTTTGAAAAGCTTTTGTAATCATCCAGTATTCAAACAAAGACAAGGACAGATCGGTACCACAAACATAACCAACGAAGACAAAACTAAAATATATCAAGACAACACCACAGTGTGAACTCCCGTAAAACCGAGAGCGACATCAGGTGGTCCGGAAGGGTAAGCATGTCCTGCTCTGTTAACAGCATCCGTCATACTGTGAGTGATTCAATCCGGGAAAATGTCAAAGTCAGTAGTCGAATCCGGGAAGACGGCAATCTAGCTGAAAATGTCTACTTTCATTTGGGTTACTGACATGTCATATCTTTCAATGATGTTATGGTGACGGCCATAGAATTTCTTCGGGGATGAAATTAACATAGATTGAACAAATCCCTGACTAAGCAGCTTTTGGGACAGTGTTTTTGCTCTGTTCAAAAAATCACTGTACAAACTACACACTCGACAGTATCGAATCAACTGTGAAATGTACACTCCATAGACTGGAGAGGTAGGTATATTGCTGCTAAGAAAGGGAAAGTTCACAATTGGGAAATTAAAATCACCACGCTTGTCATATAGCTTAGATTTCAAACATCCTTCTTCGTCAATATACAATAAAAGATCTAGGTACGAAGCTGAAGTAGGTGTTTCAGTTGTTTCTTTAATTTTTAGCTCATTTGAATAGATCTGATGTAAATACTCCTTAAATTTAGGATTATTAAGAGAAAGTACATCGTCTATGTAGCGGAAGCTGAAATTAAAGGACTTGGCTAAATGTTTTTGTTTTCTTTGAATAAGCTCTTGTAAAAACTTGGCCTCATACGAGTAAAGGAAAAGGTCAGCTAAAAGCGGCGCACAGTTTGTTCCCATAGGAATCCCTATTGTCTGTTGGGAAACACGACCTCTGAATTCGACAAAAATATTGTCGATCAAAAATTCTAACATTTTGATTACGTCAGTCTCAGTGTACTTATTGTTTGAATTAGGGTGGTTCTTAACAAAATATGTCTTGTTTTTCCCTATAACTAAAAAGGTGTATCTGCGTTCTCCATTTTATGTGCAGAAACATTGATGTATTAAATCTGCAATTACTGTTTTCAGTTTATTGTGTGGCAGGGTTGTAAAAAGTGTAGAAAAGTCAAAAGTTTGAATGCTGTGGAAATGGGTAAGACTGGTTGAGGATAGCTGTTTCAAGGAGATTTTTTGAATTTTTAAGAATCCACATTTGATTAACACCGCTTGTGGAGTACGCTTTATTACAGTAATTTTTCAGGCCATCTCTGACTGCGGTCAACAAAGTAGTGAGGAGCTGTGAAAGAGGTATAGTGGTGCATCTGGAAGACCCGGCAATGAATCTCTGTTTGTATGGATTCTTATAAAATTTAGGTACCTAGTAGATTTAAGGGAGTTGATTGTTTTCATCATTAGCTTTTATGCCAAATGATGCTAACACTGAAGTGTGATTTTTTACAATCTCATCCCTCGATCTTGAAGTAGGGGAATAAGTAGGGTGTCCAGATGAACTGTCGATGCCTATCTTCTTCACAAGCAGTCAAGATAGTGTTTCTTACACACAAACAGTATGTTGTTAGAAGCTTTGTCTGCAGGGACAATGACGTAATTTTCATGGAGGTTGGACAGAGTTCTTACTACAATGAAATAATGAAAATACTAAAACTTTAGTATTTAATATTCAAATATTAAATTTAAATTTAATTATTGTTACACTTAAGAATTAAGTTATTTTGAAAAATAACAACTCTATTGTGGATACAATTATACAAGAAATGTATTATGAAAACAATTGTGTTATGAATACAATTTACACCTACCGGTCAATATCAGAAAATTTGGACCGGTTAGTATCGTGATATTGACTGATGAACTTAAATATCATAGATTAATGAATACATACTGACCATCTCTATACCAATCAGGAAAGGTTATTCAAATTTGATATAAAATAAAAAAAACATTATCATCCAAGTGAAAACGTTCACTACAAAGAACCACAATAGCGAAAAATTAGTAATAAAAAACCTCAAAACATGACGATATAGAGACAACACAAATAGAGACAACATGGCCGGCTAAGAAACAAACCTAGAAAAGAGCACTACTACAAAGCACAAGCACTAAAAACCCAACAACCATAGAAAAGAGCACTACTACAAAGCACAAGCACTAAAAACCCAACAAACATAGGAAAGAGCACTACTACAAAGCACAAGCACTAAAAACCCAACAAACCTAGAAAGGAGCACTACTACAAAGCACAAGTACTAAAAACCCAACAAACCTAGAAAAGAGCACTACTACAAAGCACAAGCACTAAAAACCCAACAAACATAGAAAAGAGCACTACTACAAAGCACAAGTACTAAAAACCCAACAAACATAGAAAAGAGCACTACTACAAAGCACAAGCACAAAAGACCCAACAAACATAGAAAAGAGCACTACTACAAAGCACAAGTACTAAAAACCCAACAAACCTAGAAAAGAGCACTACTAAAAAGCACAAGCATTAAATACCCAAAAAACATAGAAAAGAGCTCTACTACAACGCACAAGCACTAAAAACCCAACAAACATAGAAAAGAGCTCTACTACAACGCACAAGCACTAAAAACCCAACAAACATAGAAAAGAGCACTACTACAAAACACAAGCACTAAAAACCTAACAAACATATAAAAGAGCACTACTACAACGCACAAGCACTTAAAACCAAACAAACATAGAAAAGAGCACTACTACAAAGCACAAGCACTAAAAACCCAACAAACACAGAAAAGAGCTCTACTACAACGCACAAATACTAAAAACCCAACAAACATAGAAAAGAGCACTACTACAAAACACAAGCACTAAAGACCCAACAAACATAGAAAAGAGCACTATCACAAAGCACAAGCACTACACTGAAGTATGATTAAGTGACATGGAATAGTACCTTTCTAGTCATAGTGATCCTCATACTGCCAATGGAAATATAGTTTCTCTAATTTCTATCCAGTTTTCACATTCCCTGAACGGTGGTGAAATATTTGTTCTCTTCTCTAGAGAGAAACACAAGTTTCGTGACATAAATTTTCAAATGTTTAAAAGCTCGGTAAGCCTCGCTTTGAAAGCCTTGCTTTTAAAAATTTGAAAATGTATTTAACGAGATGTGAGAAATTTCATAATCAACGTGTTTAAGTTCTGGAAACTGTTTCTCTAATGACTGGACGAAAAACACCGAGGATTGTATTCCGAATAAATTTGGCGGGAAATTTCATGAAACTTGTTCTCCTCTCTAGAGAGGAGAACAAATGTTTCCACACCGTTCAGGAAATGTGAAAACTGAATAAATATTAGAGAAACTCAAATTTTTATTCAAATTATGTATATGGCAGTCAGATAACAATCAGTTGAACATATCAATTTTTGTTTGCAAAACTGACACATGGTAACTTTCTGTCAAATCGTCACGAAGACAGTAAACTTTCTGTAGTGACACTTGAAACAACAGCAACGAAAAACTCATTTTCTTTATTATTCAGTCGAGGCGTACATTTTATGTATTACCTGGCAATAGAGCAATATACTTATATTTTATCGTAAAGAAAGACATAGAAACAATGAATTAAAATGCTGTTGCTATAGGGTCTGTAAGTCTCGTCATGTGACACCGAGAAATCACGATAAAACAGAAATTTGAAAACGTCTCCCGCCAAAATATGACGTTGCACGATTATGACGTTTAAATTTTTTGCCGGAAACGTCATATGTTTTTGTTTAAAATGCAAATTCCGGGTACAGATTATGTGCCCGGAAGTTCCAAAACTGAACGAGACTTACAGAGCCTATTGGGAAGTGAGGGGTATATAGAAAGTGGTCCAAGGAACTGATTGTTTTCATCGTATATACATTTCTGTTTATTTTATTTTGATGAATGTCAATATACTATCATGCTTTATATCCATTACAAAATATCATAATTCAATGGTATTATCTACTTACTCCTAAAGTTAGTGAGATCCGAACCGTCACTTCAAAATGAATAATCCAAGGACAATAGCAACATCGGAAACAACAAAGAAACAGAGACACAACATTAGTACGGCACAGAAAAGAAAAATGAAACACACACACACACAACACACACAGATGAACCACACGACCACACGGAGCCAATAAATAAACATGGGTAAATGGGTAAGATCGGGTGCACCGGTAGAGTAAGCATCCCCTGCTTCTTATAAGACAACCGCCGTGTTGAACATGTCAAATCCGTTAGTAAGGACAAATCCGGTAGAGGAATAACAATTAAGCTTAAAAGGGAAAAGATCTGTTGTTATCTTAGAAACAGATGTCCAATAGGTGATGTCGACGGTAAAGCTTCATGAGGGATGACTTCAAGTTTTGGGTAAAAGACCCTTGTTTCAGTAGCCTTTTTGTAAGCAATCAGGCTCTATCAAGGACGTCGACCACATGTATCGACTACGTGTTTTAATTTTTGAATAGCGAATGAGTTGAGAGATGTTAACCTCGTATGCCTGAGCTGTTTGGATGTTTCTACAAAGAAAAGGGAAGTTGACTATTTGAAAAGCGAAGTCATTCGCGTTTGTCGAACACTTAGTTTGAACTCTACCTCTGTTGTCAATTTCAAGGTGAAAGTCAAGGAATGAGGTCGATGTGGAAGTGTCTGTAGTATCCTTAAATTTGAGTCCTTTTGGATAGATCAGATGAAGAAAATCACCAAAGCGAGGGTAGTTTAGTGACAAAATATCATTTATTTAGAAGAAAGCTAACATTGAAGGATTGGGCGAGTTTTTTTTAACTGTAACATTTTAGTGGATTCTTCCTCTGTGTAATTTTTCTCCGATTCGGAGTCATTTTTCACAAAGTAGACTTGTTCTCTACCTACAACAATGTACCTATTTCTTACGCGAAAAACAAGTATGAATTAAATTTTTAAGCCGAGATTTTAGTTGTTCATGAGGAATGGTATTGGAAAGTGTGGAGAAGTTAAATAAGTTCTTAATGTTTCATTTCACTAGATGTATTTTTTCTGCATTATGACATCAAATGTGTGTAGCATGATACTTAGTTATCATTCTATAATTCCTTTTGGTAAATGTAAGCACCACAAAAATAACAAGTTCCTTCTATCCTTTGTCCATTCAGTTGAAAAGAGTTACTTGTTCGTAATTTTAATGGTTAGTGTTGAGTTGCGTTTATAAAACATTAACCTACAATGTAGTTTTGGCAACTAAGGAGATAGACCGTCAAAATGCAAGAATTAAAACTTTCATTTCGAGGTGAAATATATTCCTTATACAATGCATTTCAAATGTGATTTCTAATTTATCTACTATTTCAGTAAGATACGGAGATAAGAGATAAGACTGTACTCATTCATAGGTTCAAACAACTAATTGCATTAATACTGCAAAATGAAAGTTTTGTGTTTATTTCTTTTTGTATTGATAAGCATTTGCAATGGTGAGTGCATATCAAAAGAATATAGAACGCAAATGGGAAATTAAGTTTCAGAACTTACATGATATGCTGAATGAAAAGTCAGCGGGTGTAGCGTCATGCCAGAATGAAATCGTCAAGCTGACGAAGAAATTTCAGAATTTTATGGAACTAAGAACCGAATCAAGTAATGGTAAGTATGTTCTATAATATCGTTTTTCTATTTTCTTTTAGATACATATTATATATTATATACTTACGTCTTCGTGTCGTCGGCGTAAAATTTTGCAGATTTGATTATATGGTGGAGCGGAAAATCGCTCTATTTTCCAGGTTGACATGATGACATAAAGCTCCTCATAAACATACTTATTTTATCTTTTTATTCATAAAGGTGGTCTCGCAAAGAAATTGGAATTTCTGCAATTTTGATATTGTGGTATTTCCATTTGCATGTGTGTTAATTGCACTGTTCCATACATTAGGTGAAGAGTGTGGTTGCAATTTGCTAAAAACAACACTAGTACTTATAAAGACGGGATAGGCTTTTAAATTTTTTAAATAAAATTTTCATAGATAACACTTAAAGCAAAACATTATCCGAGATGGTCAGGTGCAAAATCAAATACTGATTGGGTGAGTTTGATTTCTCTAATGCTTTCTAGACATAAATTCAAGTTATCATGTTTGTTCACAAAAACATCTTTCAATGAATATTCTTTTCACTGACTACGACTCTTCAATAGCAGTTAATGTTGAGTAACTACTGGACACTAATAGACGGTTTTTTTCAAGCCATTAAACCGGTTTTACCAACAATTTCTTATAAATGCTTGTATCAAGTCAGGACCAGTTTACCCTTCTGTTTTGCACTTATTTTGTCTTTTTGTTATTTGGACTTCACTTTCTAACAATTCTAATAAGTAAATTTGTTATTACCCACATTTTCTAATTATGAGGCGCTGTTTTGTAGAATCAATAATGACAAGAAGGCAAGTAACCAATGATGAATGAAGTACAGCTCCAATTGCAATCACTCACAAAGGACATCAACACAATAAAGAAGAAACGTGAGTACCATTAGCTAACCTGACGTGAGTACCATTAGCTAACCTGACGTGAGTACCATTAGCTAACCTGACGTGAGTACCATTGGCAAACCTGACGTGGGTACCATTAGCTAACCTGGCGTGAGTACCATTAGCTAACCTGACGTGAGTACCATTAGCTAACCTGACGTGAGTACCATTAACTAACCTGACGTGAGTACCATTAGCTAACCTGACGTGAGTGCCATTAGCTAACCTGACGTGAGTACCATTAGCTAACCTGACGTGAGTACCATTAGCTAACCAGACGTGTGTACCATTAGCTAACCTAACGTGGACCTCTTTAAATAAGACTTCTTAAATATACACAATTCCCGGTAAATATTGCCCAAAGAAAAGTAAGCAAGGAATAGGGCTTTGTTTTTTTATTTACGTCGTAAGTATACATCCCAATAAAATCTCGCATCTTACATCTGAATAGTTTTGTTTAATTTTTTGAGAAAAAATCCTAGTATACATGAATTAAAATTCACTGGAACAAGTTTATTTAAAAAAAATAGTCCTTTACATTCAATACTTTTAGCGTTTCTGAAAAACTCGGATTAAATCTGCAAAGTAATTGGCGTGCATGTCATTGTTTTTGTTCAAGACATTACACTTTATGTACAACAGGTAATAAAATTTTGTTCAAATCTAAGGAGTATCGCTCTCTTGCATAGCCCTGTTCTTAGCTGATTTTGGCTCTTCCATTTAGATCTTATTGGTAATTTGTTCTCTATCAGTCTTTACACATATTTCGGCATATGGATCTCCAATATTTTGATTTTATCTGCACTGAAGAGACATGAGTTGTCGAAATGCGCATATGCAGAATCCAAATTAACAGCAATTTCGGTATTATGCTATTTACTGCAGTGTGAAAAACACGTCAAATATGCATTCATTTTGTATGAAAGAGCCGCTTAAAACAAGTCGTTTTAACGTTCGACTGTCACACATATTTAAGCTGCACATCCTTAACGTTTTTATATATGATCAACGATACAAAATCTGAATTCTACGATGGCCGATAGCGGCCCTCAGATTACTTTTTCAAAAAAGTAAAAAGTGTCCAAACATTTACATGGCAAATTTGCATTTGTAGTTTTAAATGTAAAACTGTACATACAGACACCTATGAGCAAAATTACATTCACAACAAATGTTAAACTTCCAGGCTGTTAAAGCGATGGACAGATATTGTTTTTGCAAAAAGTAAAAATGTCAGGTTTCTAAAAACATGGCATTTTTTTTCTTTCCGTGGGAATAATTGGGTTAATGACCGGCACACCTACCTTGAAGGTCAGAAGTCTGGACAATATACCAAGAGCAAACGTCTTCGTAAATCAGAATATGTCATTTAAAACAACAGAAACTCGCTGTTTTGATAAAGAGTGCTTAAAGAGTACCATACTAATAAAAGTAAAGTTATAGTGCTATCCAGCACCACGTATACTATTTATCTGAAGATCCTACACCTCTCTGGTGTTTCGGGCACTTTTAGGAAAATATCCACGGACTGCCCTTCATCAGGGATCTTCCGAAATTGAATATGAGATAAAGTTGATTTACATTTTGCTTTTATATCTATAGTTTTATTTCTCATTTTAAATTTAATCATTTGCATGTTTGCAAAATTGCGAGCATTGCTCGTCTTAAAATTACTTATGGAAAGTTAAAGTGCTACCTAGCACAACGTATTCTTTATTTTTACACCTTTCTGGTGGTCCAACATATATTGTGTGTAAAATACAATTATAAATAAACTAATTTGCAAACAAAAGCGGAGGCCACTGAAGAGACTCGCCGCTTATTAAAAATAAGAGTCGAAACACCCGTTTACATGTAATCAGACTATAAGCTGACAATACTCAGCGAATCATAATGTCATGACGACTATGTGGAAGTAAAAAAATTACGAAACACTGCATATTTGTGTGTAAACATAAATTACAGAGAAATAGGGTTTGAGGCCCGAATTAATCAGTACAGAGATGGGATTTGGTGCTTTTATTGCAAAACGAAAAGTAAAAATGCCATGTTTTAGGAAAAGTGGCATTTTTACTTTTTGTAAAAAGAAGTTCCGTCAATTGCATTAACATCGACAGTTTTACATTTGTTAGTAAAAATAAATTAGAACAAGAGTTTCTATATGTACAGTTTTGCATTTTTAACAAAAATGCAAATTTGTTATGTAAATGTTTGGACACTTTTACTCTTTCTAAAAAGTAAACTGTCGGTCGCTATCGGCCATCGTAAAATTGCCTTGAAAATACAACAATTAATTTCTGTCAGAGAAGAAAATTTCAAAGCCCTATACCCGACACTCAGAAACCACGGTTCTTATCTAATGATGTCCTAGCAGACAGGGAGAAATATACTTTCAACTATTATATCGTCAACAATCACAGTGAATAGAATGTCTATGAATATAATGAATCTCCTTACTAATATACAGGTATTTGATAATTGAATATTTCCAAAACTGTAACATTTTTATTTTTCTATTCCTTTTTTATTTTATTTTTAAACCCTCCTAATTCACAGAGCAAAAGTCGTATCTATCTTTACCTGAAGATTTTATGACTCGGTTTCAGATAAATATCTTTTTCGTCGAATTACAGATCCTATTTTTACAGTAACTTCAATGTTTAGTTAATTTTTTTATGACAACAAACGGCAAGTCTGTCAGGTTATTAGTTTCCTGTGGAATTATGAGTATAATAAATATCTATTAAATAAACTGAGGTGGATGAGAACCGAACATTCAGTCCAAAAGCTAATAACCAAAGAAAGGACAATGGCAGCATCGGAAACACCAAGAACCAAAATATATCACACAAGTACAGCGAAGAACATAGAGGAACCCGATAGAAAGCTATAGGTAAAATCAGGTAGATTAAGCATCTGAGGTGCCGTACAAGGTTTCAAAATATTGATACAAATTGAAGTTTTATATAGTTTTATTTAGTTTTAACGCAAAAGGCAAAATATTTCATCGACCTTACATTTTACCGCCGTTGCCACAATGTATCTATACTTTTCCCTTGTCCTACTTGTGAAGTAAAAACTGATGTATTATTTGTATGAATTCTTATTCTTGGGTGCATCGGGTACAGCAATTCGTGGATTCACAGTTTTGCTTTCTCAAGCTGGACAGGATCTTGGTTCTGATCAATTAATCAAGTTCGGAACAATAATTTCAAATGTGGGTAATTGTTACAATCCTATTACCGGAATATTCACTAGTGATATTAAGGGTCTGTACGCGTTTTACTTACATTCCTTATCACCTGCTGGCAAATTTGTGGAATTGAGAATTAAGAAGAACCTCCAAGAAATTGTCGTCACCTCTTCTGGGGATAAAGACTACCAGTCTTCTAGTGGTAACATGGCTGTTATAGAACTT
>MJUU01027104.1:0-17185 GCA_002080025.1 Modiolus philippinarum | reverse complement strand
TAAACACAACATTGACTGGGAAAGACCTTGCAATTGTTCTCTGAACAATTGTCTTTTTAATTATTATTATTATTATTATTATTATTCTTTTTTTTCTGCCGAACTTCGCGAAAAATTGTCGCGACATATCAATTCGATACCTGGTGGTATTAATCGGCTTAGTTGCCTGTCGAAGCCAGTCACCCTGTGAAACCAATCTATTTTTAGTAATGGAGTTATCTCCCCGAAGACCGAAAACCTTGTTATCATGTTTGCACAAAAACCGTAACCGATATCAAAATTCTGATGCAGGGAAAATGTCGCAATCATCCTAAGGATGATTTGTTATGGAAAAAAATTTTTTTGGGTCGCGACCCCGGTTACGCGTTTTTGACCCCTAAATATGCAAATTTCTCAAAGTTATCGGATTTCGATAAAATTTGGTTTCCAGGTAGCTTTCATGGTCCTGATAACAAATCTGTGGTCAAACAAATTTTTCGCCCGCCATTTTTCAAAATGGCCGCTATTCGAAATTTTGTTATCGCGATATCTCGGAAACAATAAAAAATTTTTGAAAACATTATATTGGAAAAATACTCCTCTTATTATTATCTCCATTTTATTCAATAGGTGCGAAACTCTGCGAACAACCGTTTTTGAGTAATAGCCCTTGACGCGTTTCAGTAAATCGGTTTTTCGCCAATAACTTTTAAACGCTTACAGATAATATAGTAAACATATAAGTTTAAAGTGATCAGTATGAAAAGACCTTCAATTTGAGTACCAGGTTGAAGGTCATCGGTGACCTTTGACCTTGACCTTTGACCTTGTTAGGGGATAAACTCAGAAACTATAATAGATAGCTGAAAAACTATATCAGCAAAAATGTTCAACATGTCAAGGGCTCTATTTGTGTCATTTGGACCGAAACCCTCAGGTGACTCTCTTAAGAGTTATTGCTCTTGACGCGTTTCGGAAAAGGATTATTTACATATAACTTTTAAACCGTTATAGAAAGTATAGTCAAGTAACATATCAAATTAATCAGTAGGAAGAGACCTTCAATTTGAGCACAAGGTCAAAGGTCATCAAGGTCAGAGGTCAAGGTCATAGCCAATTTTTAGGGTTTTTTTTTCCGTAAAATCTTTAAACAGTAAAAATAGGTGATCAAATGTACGGGAGAAAAGGAAATAAATGCAATTATAAACCGGTAGTGACTTTCCTGAAATCATGGTGAAAACTGGTGAAAGACCTTGCAATTGTTCTCTGAACAATTGACCTTTTAATTTAGTCTTCTTATTCTTCCGTCTTCCGCCCTAATATTTGTCCGGACTTCTTCTCAGAGACCCTAATTTCTTTTTGGAAAGGGTCTGAAATTGGTTACAATCAACAAAAGAGCACTTGGTTGCCATGGAAACATAACCAGAAGCATATTTTTATTTGTTGAAAAATTTAGTTTTGCGATAAGAAAGGGAATTTTGAGAAATATGTATAACTTAGGTTATAAGGGGAACCCCTGCCCAATTTTTTTTGGAAAGGGTCTGAAATTGGGTGTAATGGATAAAAGAGCATTTGGTTGTCATAAAAACAAAACCAGAAGTTATTATTATCATTATTTTTTTAGTTTGTTTGAAAAATCAGGTTTTCTGATTAAAAAAAAGGAATTATGAGATATATGTATTACATAGGTTATGAGGGGAACCCCTGCCCAAATTTTTTTCGAAAGGGGGTCTCGTAATGCCTTGGTATCCGATATGGGAGTTCGTTTGGGAGACTTTTGTGTTTCGCTTGCGAACACAGTTATTACTTGTTATTAAGTCTCCCAAACGAAGTTTGGGGAGACTTTTTGTTTTTATTCAGTTCTTATTATTCTTGTTCTTCTTCTTCTCTTTCCGAAAATTTTTGTCCGGCCATTTTCTCAGAGACTAACAGTCGGATCTTCACCAAACTTCACAGGATATTAGACCCTTGTCCCAAAAGGTGCAATGGGGTCATGGAATTTTCAAAATGGCACCGGTTGCCATGGAAACGGCAAAAAAGGCCGGAAAATCAAAGTGCTCAGAATTGGATGAAAATTTACAGGAAGGTTGCTTAGGACATGGGGAAAAGGTTTCCAGTGTCCAAGACTTCCATATGGTATCGGTTGCCATGGAAACGGCAAAAAAGGCGGGAAAATCAAAGTGCTCAGAATTGGATGAAAATTTACAGGAAGGTTGCTTAGGACATGGGGAAATGATTTCTGGTATCCAAGACTTCCATTTGGCACCGGTTGCCATGGCAACGGCAAAAAAGGCGGGAAAATCAAAGTGCTCAGAATTGGATGAAAATTTACAGGAAAGTTGCTAAACATATGGGGAAAAGGTTTCCGCTGTCCAAGACTTCAAAATGGCATCCGTTGCCATGGAAACAGAAAAAAGGTGGGAAAATTGAAAATGCTCAGAATTGAATGAAACTCTACAGGCAGGCTGCCTACAATGTGTGGAAGAGATTAATTGCGGGGATTTCTGATTTGGGAGTTCGCTTGGGAGACTTTTGTATCAGCATCCAGATACAGTTATAAATTTTTATTATTATTTTTCATTATTGTTTCTTTCTTCCACCTATTTTTGTCCAGGCATTTTCTCTGAGATGCTTCAACAGAACTCATTGATACTTGGCACAAAGTTGGACCACTAAGAGAAGATGTGCATGCACCACCAAAATTTTTCAAAATGGCACCGGTTGCCATGGAAATGGCAAAAAGGCGGGAAAATCAAAGTGCTCCGAATTAAATGAAAATTTACAGAAAGGTTGCTTAGGACATGGGGGAAAGGTTTCCGATGTCCAAGACTTCAATATGGCACCGGTCTCCATGGAAACGGCAAAAAGGCGGGAAAATCAAAGTGCTCAAAATTGGATGAAAATTTACAGAAAAGTTGTATAGGACATGGAGGAAATGTTTCCAATGTCCAAGACTTCAATATGGCACTAGTTGCCATGGAAACGGCAAAAAGGCTGGAAAATCAATTTGCTCAGAATTGGATGAAAATTTACAGAAAGGTTGCTTAGGATATGGGGAAAGATTTCTGATGTATAAGACTTCAATATGGCACCGGTTGCAATGGAAACGACAAAAAAGGCAGGAAAATCAAAGTACTCAGAATTGGATGATTAATTCATTTTCAACAAAAAATGATTTCTAGGTAGATTTTGATGCTGCGAACAAGCTGGAATCATCTTATTTGCTGTCAGGGGCGACATCAGCTATTGCTTGCAATTGCAAATCTAGTATTGTTATTGCTTTTCTCTTTTATTTTCTTCCAATGATTTTTGTCCGGCTATTTTCTCAAAGATGCCTTGACAGAATTCATTCATACTTGGCACAAAGTTGAACCACCATGATAAGATGTGCATGCACTAACAAAAATTTTCAAAATGGCAGCCATTTTCAAGATGGCCGCCATTTTACGTCAAATTATTGAGGATTCAATAAATCAGGAACGGCTCGGCAGAATTTGTTCATATTTTGATTAAATGTTTAATTAAATGAGAGGAAGGAATTCATGCGAAAATATTTTGCAAAATGTCCACCATATTCAAGATGGCCGCCATGTATAAAAAAAAATTCAACTTTGTCCGATTTCAACAAAAATTGATTTCTAGATAGATTTTGACACTACGAACAAGATGGAATCATCGACTTTGACGTCTGGGGCGACATCAGGAGTTGTGCTTTCCATGAAAAAAATTTCAACATGGCCGCCATTTCCAAGATGGCGGCCGAATTACGTCGAAATTTCAACTTTGTCGGATTTCAACGAAAATTGATTTCTAGGTAGATTTTGACGCTGTGAACAACATGGGACCGTCAAATGGGGAGTCTGGGGTGACATCAGCTATTGCTTGCAATTGCAAATCTAGTTATTATTATTTTTCATTATTCTTTCTTTCTTCCAAGGATTTTTGTCCGCATATTTTCTCAAAGATGGCTGGACAGAATTCAATCATACTTGGCACAAAGTTGGACCACCATGAGAAGATGTGCGTTTTAATATTTTTTTTTCAAAATGGCTGCCATATCCAAGATGGCCGCCAAAATACGTCAAAATTTCAACTTTGTCGGATTTCAACGAAAATTGATTTCTAGGTAGATTTTGACGCTGCGAACAAGCTGGAATCGTCGAATTGGCTGCCAGGGGCGACATCAGCTATTGCTTGCAATTGCAAATCTAGTTTTTATTCTTCTTTCTTTCTTTATTCTCGTCCGAATGAAGTTGTCCGAAGCGGATCTCAGAGACCATCAGACCTAGAACTTTGAAACTTTGTGGGAAGTTAGCCCCATATATCTAGTTGTGCAAGAAACAAGTGGATTCATTAAGGGTACATTTGGGGGGTTTATAAAGGGGTGGGGTCGCCAATGTTAACCCTATGGGAAAATGAAATTTTGGAGATTTTTCACCATATTTCTCACTGTATCTCAAAAACTTTGAATGCTAGCTCCATGAAACTTCATAGGAAAGATGTTTGTATTTAAGAAAGGGTTCAACAGCATTGGAAATTTCAAAATAACTTTGGTTGTCATGGAAACAAAGCCAAAAAATGGAAATTTTGAGAAAATACATGTAGTAGTTTATGCTATAAATAATTATATTTTTATTACAGCAATACATTTTATATATGTTATAAGGGGAGCCCATGTCAAATTTTTTTTGGAAGGAGATCTGAAATTGGGTTAAATGGACAAAAGAGCATTTGGTTACCATGGAAACAAAACCAAAACCTATTTTTTTTTAAAATCATGTTTTCTGATAATAAAGAAGGAATTTTGAGAAATATGTATTACATAGCTTATAAGGGGTACCCCTGGCCAATTTTTTTTTTGGAAAGGGTCTAATATTGGGTGTAATGGACAAAAGAGCATTTGGTTGCCATGGAAACAAAACCAAAAGCTTATTATTTTTTTTTTTGGAAAATCAGGTTTACTGATAAAAAATTAGAAATTTTGAGAAATATATATTACAAAGCTTACAAGGGGAACCCCTGCCCAAATTTATTTTGCAAAGGGTCTAAAATTGGGTGTAATGAACAAAAGAGCATTTGGTTGCCATGGAAACAAAACCAAAAGCTTATTTTTTTTTTGTGGAAAATCAGGTTTTCTGATAAAAAATTAGAAATTTTGAGAAATATATATTACATAGCTTATAAGGGGAACCCCTGCCCAAATTTTCTTTTGGAAAGGGTCTGAAATTGGGTGTAATGGACAAAAGAGTACTTGGTTGCCATGGAAACAAAACCAGAAACGTATTTTTTTGTTGAAAAATCGAATTTTCTGATAAAAAAAAAGGAATTTTGAGAAATATGTATTACATAGGTTATAAGGGGAATCCCTGCCCAAATTTTCTTTGGAAAGGGGTCTGAAATTGGGTTTAATGGACAAAAGAGCATTTGGTTGACATGGAAGCAAAACCAGAAACTATTTTTTTGTTGAAAAATCAGATTTTTTTATAAAAAAGAAGGAATTTTGAGAAATATGTATAACAGGTTATTAGGGGAACCCCTGCCCAAATTTTCTTTGGAAAGAGGTCTGAAATTTGGATTAATGGATATAAGAGCATTTGGTTGCCATGGAAACAAAACCAGAAATTTATTTTTTTTGAAGAATCAGGTTTTCTGATAAAAAAGAAAATTTTGAGAAATCTGTATTACATAGGTTATAAGGGGAACCCCTGACCAAATTTTCTTTGAAAAGAGGTCTGAAATTGGGTTTAATGGACAAAAGAGCATTTGGTTGACATGGAAGCAAAACCACAAACTTATTTTTTTGTTGAAAAAATCAGACTTTTTTTTTAAAAAGAAGGAATTTGAGAAATATTTATTACAAACCTTATTAGGGGAACCGCTGCCCAATTTTTTTTTTTGGAAAGGGTCTGAAATTGGGTGTAATGCACAAAAGAGCACTTGTTTGTCATGGAAACAAAACCATAAATGTATTTTTTTTGTAGAAAAATTGAGTTTTCTGATAAAAAATAAGAATTTTGAGAAATATGTAGTATGTACGTTATGAGGGGAACCCCTGCCCAAATTCGTAATGCCTTGAAATGCGATATGGGAGTTCGTATGGGAGACTTTTATGTTTCGCTTGCGAACACAGTTATCACTTGTTATTATTATTTTTCATTATTCTTTCTTTCTTCCAAGGATTTTTGTCCACCTATTTTCTCAAAGATGCCTGGACAGATATCATTCATATTTGGTACAAAGTTGGATCACTATCTGGAGGGGTGTAGGAAGGATTTTTTTTTCAAAGCAGCCGTCATTTCCAAGATGGCTACCGAAATGCGAAAAATTCAAAATTCGTCAAATTTTCAAAAAAAATTGAAATTTTCTCAATCATGCTTTGACAGAATTCATCCATACTTGGTACAAAGTTGGATCACTATCTGGAGGTGGGTATGCAAGGAAAATTTTTTTCAACATGGCCGCTTTCCCAAGATGGCCGCCGAAATACGTTAAAAATTCAACTTTGTCCGAGTTCAACGAAATTTGATTTCTAGGTAGATTTTGATGCTGTGAACAAGCTGGAATCATCGAATTGGCTGTCAGGGGCGACATCAGCTATTGCTTGCAATAGCAAATCTTGTTATTTTTCTCTTTGGTCCAACGGAGAGCCAAATGATAGAACTTTTGTAATAGGGTTTAACTCAATAGTACAGTACTAAGATATTTTATAATAAGTATATTTCATTCTCCTTGTATGCGGGAGAAATCAGAATTTTTTACTTATCTATGTTAATCATTTTAGTGTTCGTAGTATAATTTCAAAAAAGCTCGATACAATTTGAAAATAATACTTATTCCTTTAATTTTTTGTGAAGGTCTGACATGCTTAAAAAGACAGAGAAAGATTCAATGATATTTTCAAGATTGCGGCAAGAATTATTGTTCGTTGACCAATATTCATAACTTGTAAACCGACATTGTTCAAATACATGTAATTAACGAGTCAGATATTGTGTTTCAGACGTCATATTGTATGTCAATATCTCGTCAAACCATTTCTTAGAAATGGTCCCAAATCAATGTCATTCGAATGTAAAACTTTAGGCAAAAACATGAGTGTCTAAATATTTAGAAATTGTGAAGCAAAATCGAGAAAAAAAGGAAATTGTAGACAAAATATACCAATAGTACATGTAGTTAGGGAACACATTACAAAATCATTTGTTTAATTAAAAAGTTTTTAGGAACTATGAAAACGTGGCCGAATACTAGAATATCATTTAGAAATTTCACAATTTTAGGGCGAAATTCTGTTTTGTAACGAAAAAAAGAAAAGCTAGAAATCTATGTACAAAAAAATCTATCAGTCAGTAAGATAGAAGAGTTGTCTAGAGCCGAAGTCCATGAGGCAAAAAGACAAATCAGGTGGAAACCACCGGACAAATTAACGACCCCAATAGTCCTTAATTTGTACTGGCATTTCAAAAGAAATGGTTGCCAAGGTTACATCCTTTTTTATTTTAAAGATATGTGTATTTTAAATAATTTTCTGTTTGTATTTTGCAATAAATTGTTTTATTCTTAGCTCACCTAGCTACAGCCAAAGTGATCTTTTTAGATCATTTGGCGTTCGGCGTCCGTCATTCCTACAGCATAACTTTTATTCAAAGATCTTATCCTCTGAAACCACTGATCCAGTTGGAAGCAGATTTGGTCACAGTAGTCCTTCAAGGAGTTTTCCTAAGCACGTCCCCATCCAATCAAAAGTGATCACCGGGGACTATATTTTAACATTGGACCTTATGGAAAACACGTGTATTTAAAAGATCTTCCTCTCAGAAATTGTGCAACGTAGCCCTTACCGTCTGACGAACGTGAAACCGATTGCTGACGGGACGTGAACGGATCGCTGACGGGAACGTGACGGGACGGGACGAGACGAATCGTTTCACGTCCATAACAGTTCACGTCCTGGTGATCATCATTTGACGAATACAATCCTTCAATTGACGAGAAACGACCCGTCATTTAATTATATGCAAAATAATCAATACGTTAATAGATAATGGAAATATTTAGACGATGCGAGACGAATAATTCAATCGTGATAACGGTTTTATATAAAACTTGCATTGACAATGATTGGAAACAGTCAAATTCTGTATACTGTTAATAAAAAACCAGGTTTATTCATAATGAATTTAAGATTGTCCCTTCAAAAAAGGATCTGACAGGCCCGCTGTACCGCATCTGAGATGGTAACCACCGATGAGCATAATTTTACATTGGACCCTACGGAAAGCATATTGTATTTCCTGCTACAGAAACTAGTAGTCTAAATTATGCGTTATTGATCCAAAAATTTTAACTTTTGGAGGCGTCAAAAACGTTTTGCACTTTGAATTATTCACGACAGGTGAACATATAAAAAGAACTTCACCGAGTAATAGGATAAATGCAATGTATTCTAAGCTTTAATAATATACTTTCATAAAGAATAAAATTTTTAAACGGACGTAAAGTAAAATATAATTTTTTTTTTAAATAAGACAAGCACTGTCGGGAATCTCTATATATCTGCAGAATAGCACCCTTCCAGCATAACAAAATAACAAGAGATGGTAATAAAGGTTTCTGTTAGCACATTTACATTATTTGAATGTCCGACAAAAATGCAGTTTACAGGCGACGCGTAGCGGAGTCTGTAAACGGATATTTTTGACAGTCAAATCTTTGTTGATTCGATTATTATGCGATAATAATAATGCGGTAAATGAATATTAATTTTAAAAGAATGACAGGTAATTTCCGATACCCCATACAAAGAAAGAATACACGTAATATTAGTAGACATCCACGAAGAAGCAGTGTGTCTGTATAAGATCAACCCGACTGCCCGAGCTTTTACAGACACTTCAAGTCAGAGTAAGATAACAAAGTTACATCCCAGCTAATATGTTGAGTGAAGGAAAACCTATATGCAGTCTTAAAAAATATTTTCACGCTTATAATATCATGAAATAAATATTCCAAATAATAAATGTAATAATGGTATCCTATTGTGTCGTATAAAGTTTCTTTTATCGATGATTTTAAACACTGTAACTCCATGATCTCAGCGAACATATTATAGACAAGGTCGTAAGCGTACTTTCTTTCTGGCGTGGAGAATGTCCGGTTATATAATTGCTCTTGTGAATTTTTATATTGCACTAGTGCGTTAATCACGTCAGAAATTATGTCTTGGAACCTACAGATCCTACGTTATTTGATCATAATGGGGAGAATACACGGGTGGACAGAGCTGAGTTTGCGCATAATTGGTCTAGTCCGCTTGAATGATGTTTAGGCCGGTTGAGAAAATGTGAACAAATTTCTATTTTAAGGTGTCTCAGTGGTATTTTTCCGCCATTTTTGTCTGATTCTTGTTAATTTAGGGGCCGACCATTTAACCTGAAAGGGGGGGGGGGCTGTTATGGTTTTTTTCTGGACAGAAAATTTTTTTCGGGCTTCGCGCGAAACAAATTATTTATTTTTTGCACGCGTATCAACAAAATATTTTTTTTTTCAAAATTAACATTATTTTTTTGGGCAGAAAGCCTCATTCAGAAATTTTTTTTTCATCATTTTGGCAGCCAAAATATTTTTTTCACATAAAATCAGATCAAAAATATTTTTTTAGAAAAAAACCATAGCCCCCCTTCATGTTAAATGGTCGGTCCCTAAGGTATAATTCATTAGGAAATTTCACAAAATAGTTTTTTAAGATGTAAAAAAGATCCAAAGTATTTAAAATTTAAATTCCTTATCATATTTACAACATTTTCGTTACAAAAAAGTGAACTAAAACACATGTGCTTTAAATCTGTTGCTGGATTTACAAAACACAGAAAATATAAAAAGAAGATAATTTGATAAAAGAATTTAATATAAAAATCAGTAGATAAATTAACATTTTTGCAATTTATCGCATTATTTCAACGGTGACCCTATTTTTTATGTGTAAAGTATTTTGATCTTGCTTGAGGGGGTGAATATTGTTCACCTCTTGTTAAAGAAGACCCTCAGGCGACAACAGGATGTAGACAGGAATAAAAGCCCTGTCCTTGATAAACTAGAGTTTTCTATGTATCGTGTGCGTTTTTGTCACATGTAATTCACTCCATATCGTTTTATTTTTTTTCTATATAATGATTTCAAAACACATGCAAAGTATGAACAAAATCTATAATAGATTTTTAAAGGTATCATCTTACTATCATTTCTATGTAAAATCCTTAATTTTCAATTTGAGTTTTTGTGCTTAAATGCACGGTGACCCCCGAATTTTATATTATATTTTCAGCAATAATACTTTTATGTTTCTACACAGAATTATTTACAAAATTCTATAATATGAAAATAATACCCTGCAGACATCTTAACATTTGAAAATGTATTGTTGCGGATCAGATTAATGTTTAGACTCGGTATTTGGTATTGAACCGCGCTATTTGAACATTTACTATACTAAGCTTTCTATAGGTGAACTTCAACGAGTGCGATGTCTAATTGTTAAGTCAAAAGTCTAGTAAATGAAACGACCCTGGATTGAATCCAACTATGTATTACGTTAGGGACCGACCATTTAACTTGAAGGGCGGGGGGTTGTATGGGGGTTGTATGGTTTTTTTTCTGGAAAGAAAATTTTTTAACTACTAGTATAAACAAAATATATATATTTTTTTTTAATAATTATTTTGGGGGGCAAAAAGCCCCCTTCAGAATATCCGACCCAGATCACCCTTGCTAAAACAAAAACTGAAATGAGATAGGATGGTAACTGTAAATACTGGTTCTCTCGAATGATCCATTAGTCATGAAAATAAACAAAATAAAGAAAAGGAACCAATCAGTAAGCAGTTGCTTGAAGTATTCCTGGTATGCACTAAGGTATCAAAAACATTTTCTTCAAAACATTTCTTTTGAACTGAATGCCGGTCAAGATGGCTTTCACCACTTATACGTACTTCGCGTGTCAAATAAACGTTTTGACATTTTACATCAAGTCTTAATAATTCGCATCAAAGTGATTTTGCAGACAATTCAAATTAGTTGATAGGGTATTCATCTATTGAAACTATAAACCTTTAATTTCCTTATCGTTGTATTAGAGACAACACAAATTACCGACCTATCTTGGCCAGTATAAAAAACACATTAAATAAATCTATAGTATAAAAAGACTAGTACCAAATACGTTAGATTACAAAGTGTTTGTAAGAGGAGCTTGTGTAAGAAGCCAATACGTTTAAAAGTCCATTATGTTGAGGTTAAATGTAAAAATTCGAAGCTTTCGTGTATTTCTTGGAAACTTTTATCCATTTTAATGAGCAATACACATCTTTAAACCCCGCTTTAGCATGGCGTTATATAGTAATCGTCAGTGATCGTTTGTTTTCCCGTTATTCTGTTCGTCCGTCCGTCCGTTCGTTCGTTCGTCTGTCCGCCATAGGAGTACACACTTTGTGAAGACAATTTAGTGGAATTCACTGAAACTTTCACAGAGTGCTCAGTTCATATTGCCATTGTGCAACAACTGGTTTGTAATTTGATTTGATTTTTCTGGATTAGCCCTTTTCCGTAATCCATTTTTTTTTTGGGGGGGGGGGGGGGNGGGGGTATCTGTAAGAGAGCTTTGCTCCAGTGTTCTAATTTTACTTGTATTTGCTATTACACCCAGTTAAGGATGTCGACGCGGTATCAAAGTTTGTATTTAAGAATATTTTTTGTTGGTCTGTGTCTTTTGATGTATGCGTTAGATCTACATAGTCTAAAATATTTAGGACAAATCCTCTGCTCTTCTCTGATGATTTCACAAGAGGTACTTAAATACTCGTTGTTACATAAGTTGTACAATTATGGTACTAAGATTGCTATGACTTCTATTGGGATTCAAAATAGGCCAACTTCAAAAAAGTTTAAAATTAGTTTCTGTTCATTATGGTTTGTCCAAATGAATTGGCTTCCAACCAAAAAAGCAATTACTGAAATATTAATTGGAAATATGTGATGTCTAAAATAAAAAAAAAGTTAAAAAAAACAAGAGCCTCTCAAGAGCCTGTAAGTCACCTGGTTTAAGGCTAGCATAGACAGTACAAATAATCTCAATAATAAAGGGTCTCATTTTCTTGTATGACCATAGACCTCAATGTAATATGATCCAATGTAATAGAAAAGATGATGTTTGTATACATTTTCCGTAGGGTCCTATGTTAAACTATGCTTCTCGTTGACAGCTTTCTTGGATCTTATGTGAACCTACTGTACACATTTTTCAAAGTGTAAAAATATTATCAATTTGGATAGCTCTTAGAATTGTAAACTGTCTAATTTGTTTTTAAATGTCATTAATTTTTTTTTACATATTTATAATATTGATTCTTTATGTATTTCTTTTATCTAAAATTCCATGGAATAAAACACGCACTGTAATGTCCTTTTGAGTTTAACTCACTGAAAGAACATATTACCAGAATTTATGTTATTCTTGGTAGTATATACCAATGAATATGCAAAAAGATGCAATCTGCAATAAACTGCATTATATATGAAAATAGTACAACTTATCTGAAAAATTATTGTCTCATTTTAAGATACAACAGTTCCTTTTATTAGTAGTGTGATTTCCTTGTGTTGTACCAAGGTAAAACACAAAATAGTGACGTGCAGTTTACCGACAAATATTAAGCTTTGCACAGTAGGGTCTTTAGTTCATAGAATATTCTCATTGATGATCTTATGTGTATTTAATTAATTAACAGCTTAATAATTAACTATTGTATCATTGGAAGATATCTTTTACAGGAAAATCCAAAAGAAAAATGTTTTAATTAAACGGGCATACATTCCAGCTAAAAGGGTTATTCAGTAAACAGACTCATGTGGACGCCGTTTGTATATTTTAGAGAGAATACAGTGAGCATCAAACACCAGTGAAAGTGAAGGACATGGCAATTTCAGACACCCTCGAGTAAGATTTCTTATCTCGAACTCGGAAATATTCGTCACAGACGGTGAAGCACAGTCTGGGTTTCTGAGATTTTCTTGGCCTGCAATTCTACTGGTGTTAGATTCTTAATTTCTTTTAAAAAGCCTGTACAAAATCAGGACCATTTCGGTCGACAATTTGTCCGGTGTCTTTTTTGTCTAATGGACTTCGACTCTTGACAAATGTGTTTGCTCATATTGTTATTACCACAATTTCCTAGAATGAAAACAATATACATATATCAATTGCATTATCACTAAGAACGCTGACAGAATTTGTTTCTCTACAAAGAACCATGTCAGACACCATAACCTATTAGCCACCATCAGAAACCTCTGGCGACTTTCACTACAATCTACCATTCAAAACCTTCTTTTATCACCCTTATTAGTTGCCTACAAGACATCTTCACTTGTTTCTAATAAACCATGCAGCGAAACCCGCAAAAAGTTTAGTTTTCTGTGAGGGCAAAATAGGTTTCCGCTTTGGGAATACTTGGAAGATTTTTTTACAACCATTTTTCTTACTTAGTTGTAATACGGTAAATGCATATCTGGGCTAAAGAGAATGCTTGCTTTGATACATGCATTCCGAAGATATTGTTATCTTTTACACTTATGATGTATTTTTGTCTCGCCCGCGACGACAAGTCGCGAAAGCGAGACTTTGGGATAGCGTTTCCGGCGGCGGCGGCGTCAACAATTAATATTGTGAAATAACAAGCTTATGTTAGTTGTAGGTCCATAGTATTTGATGTGCAGTTGCATTATTACAGGTACAACTCAAATCCCTACTTAGTTTATGGCCCTGGCCCCTTAGTCACGCATGAACGATCACTTTACGTTTTTAGCAAGCAGTTTGTACAGCCTGTACCAGTAGTCCTAGGCACTTGATATTTGACATGCAGTTGCGTCTTGAGGAGTACATACCGATTCCACGCCTAAATGGTGCCCTTGGCCCCTTAGTCACGCATGAACGATCACTTTAAGTTTGTAGCAGTTTGTACAGCCTATGCCGGTAGACCTAGCCACTTGATACATGTATGTGACATGCAGTTGCGTCTTGGAGAGTACATATCGATTCCACGCCAAGTTGATGGCCCTGGCCCCTAAGTCACGCATGAATGATCACTTTGAGTTTTTAGCAAGCAGTTTGCACATACTGTACCAGTATTCCTAGGCACTTGATATTTGATATTCAGTTGCGTCATAAGGAGTACATACCCATTCCATGTCCAGATGTTTGCCCTGGCCTCTTAGTCACGCATGAATGATCACTTTAATTTTTTAGCAAGCAGTTTAAAAAGCCTATAGCAGACGTCAGAGCCACTTAATATTTGACATGCAGTTGCGTCTTGAGGAGTACATACCAAAGTTCACGTTCAGATGGTGGCCCTGGCCCCTTAGTCACGCATGAACTATCAAAAGTTTTTAGGAAGCAGTTTGTACAGCCTATACCAGTTGTCCTTGCCACTTGATATTTAACATGCAGTTGCATCTTGGGGAGTACATACCAATTTCATGGAAGAAACAATTACGCAATATTCACTTCTGTCGATCTTTGTACACATTCAGCACGAAATTGAAAAAAAAATCATGAAAGAGGGGACAGTAGTTAAGAAATGACAATTCTGCCGCAAGACCATTTTCAAGCAGAAATCCTGCATGAAACCCCACCCCGGGGGCCCCGGGATACAAATGAGTATTGAGCGAGGCGGGGGATGCTGAAAACTGCAGGGAGGGAAGGTATCTGGGGCGTAGAGGGTCTTTTCCGATGGGGAAATGCCTCGTCGGAAAAGATTATTTTCTAGCGTAATTTTTACTGAATTACCTCCCCCTAATTTTTTCGGGGGAAAATTGCATTTTGCAAATTATTCGCGCCAGAGACTAAGGAAAGGAGAAAGAACTTGCCAGATTTCCTAAAATATGCCCCTAATGAGATGTCAATAATTTTCGCAGGGGTCCAAAGGTATGCCGGGGGAAAAATTTGCAAATTATTTTGGCCATATGCAAATTTCCCCGACCTTTTCGTCATGGCCCTGAGGAAGATTCTGGACTCGAAGGTAGATATATCGGATTGCAGCAATACCAATGGCGACCGTAGAGACGCGGATATCGATATGCAAAAGTATCGCGTGCTAAATCTCCCACTCCCCCAGACGGATAATGAGCCCATCACCAAAGCCGTATACGACCGCCTGCAAGGGGATCTTGACACTTTGAGGCTCTTCGTCGAGCTAAAGCATGCGTAATCAAGACTTTCTTGATGGATCGATGCTTGGAGGTATTATATTGCCGCACCAGATCCTCCAGGATGGGAAGGTAGGCGCGCGTGCTATTGGCCGAGAAATATTTGAACATCCTCTCTTTCATGGTGCGATTCCAGCGCTCGACGATGCTCGATTTCTCCTCATTCTCCGTGGAGTAGAGCTCGATCTCATGCTTCCGGAGCAGACCCTTCACCTCCCGATTATAAAATTCGGAGCCCTTATCAGTCCATAGCTTCTGCGGGGTGCGATCCTTGAAGACGGTCCGGCTGCTGAATGTCATCCAGCTCCTTGAGCATGGTCTTATCGCAGATGGAATTGCGGGCGGCCTTATCCTGATGCTGAGCATAGCAGAGATCGTGATGATAGGAGGCCTTATCGACGCGATTGATGGGCATGGACCAGGATTTGGGGGTTCCGTCTGCCTTCAGGCGCTTATGAAGCTTGGCGCCGGGTCCGGTTAAATTATGCCCTGGTAAGTACATTTCCATGGGCATGCGATTGAGCATCTTATTTCAGAGCCCGGCGCCCGAAGCAGCGATAAATTTGGACTTCTGGGAACCGCAGACGGCGCACGCAGGTTCCAACCTTCCGCAGCCTCCCATTGCTTGCCACCACTTCGCGAGCCCCTAGCGTATCGGTGGGCTTTCGGCATTTTACGCAGTAGATCATGCTTTATCTATATAAATGGACGTGCACGATATCTCTTATGATGCCGCCGCACCCATCAGGAGCAATCACTATCTCCTCCCCCAGCGATCGATTCGCGGTCTGATCGTCGGGAAGTCGGGCTGCGGCAAGACCACGCTGCTGAATAATCTTCTCCTTCGCCATGGATGGCTGGACTACGATCGCCTCTACGTCTTCGGGAAATCTCTTCACCAGCCCATCTATCAGCTCTTGCTAGCGAGCGGCGCTGGAGAAGGGTCTGACCAAAGAGGCCATCCGAGAGCTTCTCTCCCTGCAGGATGAATATTCGCTGCTAGATCTCGTCGAGACTCTTCCCCGGGGGCCTGGTGGGATCGATGCCTCCTTCTTCGAGCAGGACGGTGACGTGCCCGATCCCCGCGAGCTCGATCCGGCTGATAAGAATCTGATGGTCTTCGACGATTTGATGCTGAGCAAGCAAAATAAGTGCGAGGATTACTACGTGCGCGGGCGCCATAATACTGTCGATTGCTTCTACCTCTGCCAGAGCTACTTCAAGCTGCCGCGGCAGACCATCCGGGAGAATGCCAACTTCATCTGCCTCTTCTGCCAGGACGATCGGAATCTCGATCATATCCATCGCGACTTCTGCATGGACCTATCGCTCGACCAATTCAAGACCCTCTGCCGCCGATGCTGGTATGAGCCCCACGGATTCGTGACCATCGATCTGACCAGTCCGCGAGAGGCCGGAAGATATCGGTCCAAACTAGACGAATTCTTCGTAGTCCCAGATAAATTATGAATCCCATGATGAAAGATTTTCTCTTTGGCCCAATTCGTGGAGCAGATCATCCCTAGGAGAGATCTCTGCCGCAGGTGCTCACTCGAGCATCGCCTTAAGCAATTCAAGGATCTCGGGCGATGCTGGTGCGAAGTGGATGATCCGAGAGTCGGTCTGAAGAAGTGCGGCGATCTCTGCCAATCTTGCATTTCCCAGCGCCTGCAAGCCAATCTGGATGAGAGTGGTGAATGCCGATGCACGTGCAAGCATGGTGAGATGGAGATGGAGGATGGAGAGTGCGGTAGATGCGGATTGGTATGGCTCATGCCCCGTCATGCCCCGGACGACATCAGCACTTTGGGGAGATATAGCACCAAACCCTGTCCTTTACCTCAGTCCTCCTGCGGTCAAAAGGTGGTGAGAGGGCATCCATGCCAGCTTCCTTGCCGACCGGGAAAGGATATTTGCGCGAAGCATATTGCCCTATCGTCGAAGGTTC